>JAPMOB010105155.1:0-16688 GCA_029875015.1 Lepomis gibbosus
TCTGAGTGGAACCTGTCCTGTTGAACCGCTGTATGGTCTTGGCCACTGTGCTGCAGCTCAGTTTCAGGGTCTTGGCAATCTTCTTATAGCCTAGGGTCTAGGCTATCTTTATATAGAGCAGCAATTCTTTTTTTCAGATCCTCAGAAGGTTTTTTGCCATTAGTCACTTCCAGTGACCAGTATGAGGGAGTATGAGAACAATAACATCAAATTACAGAATAACACACCTGCTCCCCATTCACAGGTCACAGAGTCACATGACACTGGGAAGGGAAAATGTCTAATTGGGCTAAATTTGGACATTTTCACATTTGTATTCTCTTTTGTTGCTAGTGGTTTAGACATTAATGGCTGTGTGATGTGTTATTTTGAGGGGACAGCAAATTTACACTGTTAAATAAGCTGTGCACTCACTACTTTAGATTGTAGCAAAGTCGAATTTCTTTAGTGTTGTCACAAGAAAAGATATAATCAAATATTTACAGAAATGTGAGGAGTGAATTCATTTTTGTGAGATACTGTATACTTTGAGACTCACATATTGCTAGCGAAGCCTGTTCTCCACAGAAAAATTACTATATAGGTCAACCATATAGGTCGCTACAGCCACACAAAATTACGACTCATGTAAGGAGACCCAGCAGACCAGCATTCATTGTCTTTGAGAAACAAGATTGATTTGTTTTTTAGTGGAAGTCACGTAGTACCATTGGCTACGTAGCGTTGGCTACATTAGCTAGCTAGCTTACAAAATCAGTCTTAAAAGCGTTGGCAGCTCACATAGTCCCTTGACCTCACCCTAACCAAAACAGGGGTGTGTGCCTAAAACTAAGTCAGTGATTTTATGCACATTGACCGGTGAACCCGGCACCTGTGCAGATATGCCTCACAAAACGCAAAATCTTAGTTTTGTCTAAACATGAATGACAACTAAATAATTCTGAAGCAGTTCTGGCAATGCCTTGACTATCCCTTTGGTACTCATTAGGCAATGATGTGGTGGAGATTATTCAGTTCTAGATTTAAATGATTCATTGTGGGCCTTTACTGGTCAAGCTCCAACATGTGAAATCCAAATATGCAAATCTCTTAGATCCCAAACCTGCCTAGTCTTGTGGTCTATTAATAAAACAGCAAAAAAGAAACTGGATTCTAAGATGTGAGAAATAGCTAAATGATGTTGGTGATATATTTTCCATGGAGACATATTTTTTGACATATTTTGACATAACAGTCAAATGAGTTAGGAAGTGGAGGCAAGGTCTTGCCCAGGTTGTTCTCAGCAGGGGATAAGAACCGCTGACTTCAACTGAGGATATATACATGTTGAACACTTTGAAGAACTCCTAAACACACACACTGTGTAGGAGGCAGACTGGGAGGTCTTGATGGAAACACCCTCCATCTCTCTGGCCAGGTCAATGAGGTAGTTATAAATCTCTACAGAGGCATGGGAATATTGATGAATGAGAAACAATGAGGGACAGTACCTATAGGTCGTGAGTAACCGAAAGAATGAAATTGTGGAATCAGGAGGTCAAAATGAGATTTCTGTGCATTTTTTCTGGGTTTCTGAGCTCATAACAGAACTACTGCAAGTTGAGATGGTTCAGACAAATGATCACCTGCATCCTGAATGCCTTCAGTGTTGTCCAATTGGGAGGAGACCTAGGGCAGACTCAGAGCACACTGCAGGGATTACATAGAGTCTGGCTTGGGAAGGATGTAGAGAGGGATTTCTGGGCTAACTTCTCTTGATGCCACTGAGACCTGGATCTTAATAAACACAAATAGATGGATATGTGTGTGCTCAGTGTCCCCTCCAGCTACAAATTCTTCTTGTAAATAATTGTGTTCTACAATACCTCAAGTACAGGTGGTTGACAATTCTTCTGTCCCTTTTTTGGGTCTTTTTATTGTCTTTTTTTCCTGGAGACAATGCATCTCCTCCTTTCTGCCTCCGAGGAAAACACAGCTTTTCTGCCCAAAATAGTTGCTTTGTCTCAGCCTGTTCAGTTACATAACCCACCTTGACAATGGGCACAGAATAGCAAAGCAGTGGAACTAATATACGTATCAAAATGCCTCAATTTCAAGGAGGGAGCACTCATAAGTTATTCACACATTCCCTCTTTCTGCTGTTTTCCCCCCTCTGATCAAATCAAGCTTGTGACAAATCATAGATGGTGAGTGGAGAGACACAAAAGAATAAATTGGAGGGGCAGCAAGGTATACCAGAACAGAGCATCATCTGAGGGCAATTAGGCAAGGGTTATGAGGCTCTTGGAAGCACTGTCATTGTGGTCAGTGGAGGATGCAAATTCTTTACAAGCCCATAAGAGAGAATGACTCGCCATAACCTTTCAGCTTTTAGAAGAAAATGCATGAGAGACATTTAAAACCCGGCTTGATTAAAGACCACTTAGGCCATGTTTATGATACCTAACAGTACTTGCTGATGGATGCCGCCATAACCTTGTTTCATGCTGTTTTATAAGGTTTATGGTTTATGAGTAAAATGGCTTTGAATACAGTGACAATTCCTGCATGGAAGAGTGATGCTTTAGAAGTGGAGATATGAAGACATGCATAGCTCAGGGCTGCTTTGGGCTAATTTAATCAACATGTTGTTGGATACTCATCTGTTTTCGTTACATCAGTCATTCCTATCTGAATCTGTTGGGGGCTGGAGTGTATCCCTGAATGCAACAATAGGCAGGTAAACACCCTGCGGAGGTTACCAGGGCAACATACAATAGATAGTTGTTTAACCTCATATACACACCATTTTAACATCTCCAAAACCACCTGATTTGAATAAAATTTCCAAAGTGTGAAGAGTCTTTGACAGAAAGTTGCACCCGACATTTAAAAGACTTCACCTTTCTTTGTTAGCCCTTCCTCTGCAACTTCTTAAAATGATTCAGAAGAACACAAAGGGAGAGGATCACTACATTTACTTCTTATGGTTATATAATCCCCCAGAGAGGTTTTGGCTTGTCCCAAGGCTCAATGGGCCTTTAAACTCTGACAAGGAATCCCTGACATGGGAAAGTGATTCCACTCAGGCCCCTGTCCTCCCAGGCATAAAAGCTGAATGTACAGTATTTGACTGTGCAGCCAGCCAAACCCACTGGCCTCGCGGCTGGCCAGGCCTCTCTCGCTCTCTTTCTCTATCTCGATCCATTTTTCTTTTGCTCTCTTCCCATTCTCGTAGCCTCGGTTTTAATTGCTTTGAAGCTGAGCGCTCACCTCAGGGAGCTCAACAGGATGTTTTACAGAGCTTTGGGAAGACTGACTATTAATAAATAATACCTCCCTGTCCTCTTTCTTCACCTCCCTCTCCACTACAACGGGATGGACATGAGCGTGGCAGAGAGGTAGCAACAGCTTTTGGTAACCTACAATAATCTCCTGCTGGAGGTTATGAGGGCAGAGCAAGACAGGTTAAACCAAAAAACAGTGTAATTCCAAAAAACTAAAATGGAATTGCTTTCTGTTCATGTTACTGGCTGCCACCTTTATAGTGAGTTCAGCAAACATGAAAGACACATAATAATTAACTCCAACAATATCAGGTGTAATACTTCAAAGGACTGTGTACTGTGTATTGAAAAACATAAAGTCAAGTATTGTTTTTTTTTTAAATCATGTGTTTTTAATTAAGCGATCCTGCACTGTAAGGAAGAAAGTTATAATGACATTAGCTTGATTAAACCATAATCAAAACAGTATGTCTATCATTCCAAATTGTCATCAGAAAAAAAACCTTTAGTATATCTCCTTATTCCTAGCTCACTTCATTCTTACAGTGGCTTTCTTACTATACAGCGCTTTGAGTTTTTGCTTTGCTGTTCCGCCGCAAGGCAAGACTTTACACTCAGGTTTCATAAGTGTGTTATGTGTCTCTAAAGCTTTCATAGCTGTATTGACCTTATAACAGAGCTAAATGCTGGGGAAACAATGGTTCCCAAATGCCCTCACTAAAAGCTTGCCCATTCATACTTTCAGTCACTTCCACACAAGACTTTTATCTCCTAACTCTTAAAGGAAACATTGACTTTAAAACTGTAATAATATCAAGATAAAAGCTCTGCATATTTTAATCCATTTGGTTTTTGGGGGGTGAATTTGCTTGCATGCCAGTGGCTGATAATGATAAAAAAGACGATGAAATTTATTTCCAGTGTAAATGAGTGTCACTATATTGAAACAAGACAAATGTTTGCACCAGAAATGTGATATTAGATGCAAGTCAGTTTGTATTGGAACAGGTTAAATAATCTCACCACATTTGCAGAGTTTTGCACTGACAAGTGACAAATTAAGATGAATTTTTTTTTGCAGGGTAGCAGTAGCAGATAGAGTCATTGGTCATGACCACACACAATGCGGTTAAAAATCATGTCATGTTTTGAGAGGTACAGCAGATGTCAGGCCAATGCATCAAAATTGTGATTGCAAGCACAACGTGTATGTGTTTTTCTGAGATTTGTCAAATGGAATATAAGAAATGACCACCTGAAGCTCTAATATTAAGCATGTTGAGGGACAGAAGGAACACAAAAGAAATTACAATTGCTACAAAATATCTGAAATAATACTTAATCTAACAAACTTTCACTATCCAAGAATATTTTTAACTTTTCAGCAGGAGACTTTCCCAAACTACATGACCTTTATACTTAGTTTGGATATATGTATTTGCTTCTTTAATGAAGACTTATCTATACTACAGGAGCCCACCTTGAATGTACAGACCTGCTCCCTTTCTCCAGTTCCACTCCCCAGGCGATGTGACTAATTAGATGCTGTAATGCATCCTGATGGAAGGGGGGAGATATTGAAGTTTAAAAAGGAAGAGGGGCTGTGAGATTGATCTGGTCCTGAATGATAGAGGAATTGATCACGCCTGCACGTGGTAGAGGGAGAGGAGTGATAGAATTCCCTAATGAGGAAGAATAGCCATTAGTGACAGAGTTAACAGATATGTGAGCAATCTCTCACGCTGATTAAAAAGGCTTATGAGCGCTGTGGTGCGTTTGTCCTCCACATTCAGCGGGAACAAGGGGGGGGGGGGGGTTGAAGAGAGGATAGTGATGAAGCCAGTAGTCAGTTCCAGATTCAGATTTTAAAGCCCAACCTATGAGTCTCAAGATCCACACATTGAGAAAAATTATATATTAACTCCTTGATTTGACCAGTTCACCATAGCTGGGGATCACAATGCAAAAAAAGCTTATATTAGCTATCTGCTTATCTTGTAATAGAAATGATTTCTGGGTATGTGGAATATCTCTGTAGTTATGGCCATACAAATGCCATACAAAAGCAAAAAAGTTAAACATGCAAATTGGCAACTATAAAATTCTGACAGTGTCAGAAATCCCACAATGTGATGGTTGCTACGACCTATGGTGACAAAGAATGTTGCTAACTTGCAAGCTAGCATAATGCTACTGCTAAAAAACATGTTTACTCATTGACTGTATAAAAGAAGCTTGCAAAAAGAAGTTAGCTTGTCTATGAGAAACTATGTCTATGAGAATGTCTACACTACTTCTCACTTGATTTATGGCCTCAGTAAACACTTTCCTAATGAGTTTATGGTTTCAATCACTAGTTCCAAGTCTTCTTCAATACAGCATGATGTTCATTTAGTAAGTGATGGTCCCATTTAGAGTAAAGTAGATGATAATGCAGGGTATGCTTTAGTGAGTGTCTACCTTGGGATTATCAAGTTGCTACCAGGGCGACCAGTCAATCAGGAAAGAGGTGTAGCAATGCGTATCTTTCTCCAGCACCACTTTCTTGCCCAAATATGGTCACTTCTGGCGCCAAAAACCCAAGATGATGACAGCCAAAATGCCAAACTTGAGGCTTCCAAAGGGTAGTTGTGACGGCCCCAAGTGCTCTTTGTTTCTGGGGCATGTGTACTGTGTGGTTGTGTGTATTGCTTTCTGCAGGCAATCAAGGAAATTGGGAGCACCTGGCCAGTGAGCCCTGTCTATTTAGGCCTACCCACCCAGACGCCAGTGTTGGTGCTTGCGCCTTCTACACCGTTCTGCCACATTGTTCCTTTGTTTTGTTCTGTTTTAATAAATTTGTGTTAATTATTGTTTAACCTTGCATCCTCTGTCTTCGTTGTGGCCTTAGAGCTGAGGTCACTAACAAATTAGGGGGCTTGTCCGTTTTTGAATTTCTGGCAGGGGACGGGGCTTGTAGTGCTGGGGCACTGCGGTTAGAGCTTCCTTTTTCCCTTTTCTCTCAAAATTTGCTTGGGAGCACATCCATGGTTTCAGGGTGATTGCTGGTTTGGTAAGTGCCTGCTGCTACGCCTCTTGTAGACTATGGGGGAGTAGTAAGATTCCAGGTTAGGTAATTAGCTAGTGGGGAAGCTTCGTTTGGAGACCACTTTGGCCTGGTGGGTCCTTGCACTGTGCATTCTCAATTTTCTGTACTGTTGGGAATATCTGGTAAATTATGGATGAGGTTGTAAAGGCATTTGTTGAGGCAGCAGCCGAAGAGTTTCTAGATGAGAGTTCAAAGGATGAGTTGGTTAAAATAGCTGACTATTACAAGGCTGATGTAGGCAATAAGTGGATCAAGGAGACAGTAAGAGCAAATTTAAAATTTAATTTGTTAAAGACGAAAGTTCCGGGCACCATGGAGGGTGTGTTGTTTTCAGCGGGTACTGAAGGTTTGCCTCCTCAGTTAATGTCTCCTGGATCTGGTTTGACTTTTGAGAACAAAAAAAGAGTTACTATTGTTACGTGTGAAGTTAGAGACTGAAAGGGAAGTTGCAGTAGAGACGATGCGTCAGGGCATTGAGTAGGTGAAATGCTGTCAGTTGAAAAGATGAGATATGAAACTGAACAGGCAATGCTTGACTTGCAAAAGAAAAAATTGATTGGTTATTGGTTAGAGAGGGAAAAGTTGCAGCTTATGTTTCTCTTTACTGATAATCCATCTGTGGCAGGCAGCGCCAGGCAGTCTGATTTGAGGCTGGTTGCCAGATTTAAAGAAGAAGATGCTGAAACTTTTTTTCTCAGTGTTTGGGCGTTTAGCTGAGACACAGGGGTGGGTCTGATTCCACTTGAACATTAATGTTGCAATGTATGTTAACCAACAAACCCAATCAGAGTTTAAAACCTGCTGTGTCCAGTACCAGCTATAGGTCAGCCTTTTGAACTGCTGTTCATTGATTGTGTGGGCCCATTGCCCATTGGTTTCCTCTGGCTGTTTTGCCCATTAATGGCTTTCGGCACAGGCTTAATAAAGTCCAGGAAGTGGCTCAAAACAATTTGTCGTCTTCACAGGACAAAATGAAAAAACGTTATGGTCGCAGGGTGGAGGATCGTGTTTTTCTGCCAGAAGATCAGGTGCTTGCTCTGTTGCCCATCGTTGCTTCTCCATTTCAGTGGTGAAAAAGGGATCAGATCAGAATTATGTAATTGCTTCTCCCAGTCGTTGATCATCTACTCAGCTCTGTCATGTCAACATACTAAAACCATACTATTCTCATGTAGAGCAGTCAGTTAAAGCCCAGCATTCTGATGTGTTTGTCTGTTGTGCTTGTGTGCTTGTGTTGTCTCCTTGTCCGATTAGGCTGTGGGAGGTGCTCCTCTCACAAACCTGTTGATGGCAAATGTTAAATATTTTGGGTCCTCAGTGTCAGAAGGCGTTTGAGAGTGTGAGGGCTCTTATGTGTAATGCTTCAGTTTTGGCTGCTCCTCAGTGGGAAAAGGCTTTTAAACTTGAGATAGATGCTAGCTATGTTGGTGCAGGTGCAGTGTTGCTGCAGGCTGATGATTTGGGGGGTTGACAAGCCAGTCTGTTTCTTTTCAAGGAAATTCAATAGAAACCAGTTGAATTATGCAGTTGTTGCAAAGGAAACATTAGGTTTGATCTTGGCTTTGCAGCATTTTCACGTGTGTCAATGCCTGTGGTGGTCTTCACAGATCACAACCCTTTGACCTTTCTTAGTTCTTTGCGGTGTCCTAATCAGAGGGTGGTTCACTGGGCCCTCTTCCTGCAGTAATACAGCCTGAACAATCACCATATCAAGGGGTGGGACCATGAGGTGGCAGATGCATAGTCTTGGGCCATTGGTTAATGTTTTGATGTGTAATGCATTCAGTTGTTCTCTGCGTTGTCCCAATCCTCCTAGGTCTTCTTCTCGTCCTCTTACATTCAGCTTCCAGGATCCAGTTGCTGGGGATGGAGGGGAGGAATTAGAGGGTTTGTGGGGGCTGTAAGCGGTGAGGTGTTTTGTTTTTCAAATTATTTACTTCATTGGTCAAATGGTGTAGCTTATTGATTAATTTGGTGGTTTGTTAGCCAGGGTTCCCTTGTTAACCACAAATGAATAAGTCACACCTCGCAATTTGCATTGCACGTTGCCCTTTGTTCTTTAGCCACATCCAGCGTAACAATTTTGTCTTCCACTTCTTTTGAGGTTTTTCCATGCATAGTAGTGCCAGCTCTTTGACCGGACTTGTTTTTTTTTTGATACTTTTGCAAAACATTAGAGAAAGAACAGATGGATGGATGGATGACGCAAGTTGGTGACATTGCTCTGCTTGCATTTTCCCTCTGTTTTTTTAAAATTGTATTTACATTGAAGCACTAAGAACTGGCATTTATTGCACCATCCAACATGTCTACAAATTGTATTTTTTACAGTTTGACCCAGATTGTGACTAAGACTTTATTAGATCCACCTTGCACAGTGTGACATGCAATAAATTCATCATTTGCATTTAGACACATTTTCATTTGTCTAGGTTTTGGTCACAGCAATATTTATATCTTACAGAAATCAGTTCCTTTCAATGGAATTGCTGCAATTAGTGGATTTGCACATTGACATTCAACTTTTACACAAATGGACAAAGTTTTAAAAACCATGTTCCAAAGCACCAAGGAAGTGGGCTAAGGAAGAGTGAATGCTTTTTGCTGTGCAATTTTCGGTTGTGACTGGCCACACATGCTCTTTTAGATGCTTCTGATGATAAAGTGAGGTTCAAGTTAATTTCTTTTATTTTATTTCAATTAAATGTAAACTGCCCATAAATGCTGTTAAATCATACCTTTAAAATTTTACAACTATAGTGGGGCTTTGTGGTGCACCATTTACAAATGTTATTGACACTGTTTTTCACAAACTACACGATCATGTCCCCCTTATCTAACCTTCCTTTGTTGTGAGCTGTATCTTGCCTGCACCAGAGCCACACACCTCTCTGGGCTCAATAACGTGTGAAAGCGTTGTCGTCAGTACACTGTTTTCACATCAGCACACATACATGACGTGCACACTAAACCCTGTGATCCCTGTGCCCTCTATTAGAGATTACATTAGAGAGAAACTTGCAGAGTCCTGCTTTTTTAAAAACACACATTGTTAAGCTTGATGCTTGACCTTACCCCTCCTCTTCTCTTTTTTTTTTTTTTTTTACTACTGTTTAGGTTAACTGCTTTAAGTGGGTCCAATAATTGCAGATTGTGGACCCCACTGTTCACTACACTGCATTATTTTGTCTTTCATTGTTACGAGCTGAGGCCTTCACCCTGAGCTTCCAATGGTAATGAGATTGATGTATCACATACAACCACGCACACATACACAGGAAAATCAATGAGCCGTTGTTAGCATTTATATGGGTTTTGCTTGAATATAGCTAGCTGAGAGGGAGCCTGCAAGCAACAGAAATTAAAAAAAAAAAGTCATGGCCATGAAAAAGACTTGCAATGTTGTCCACTTAACAAAGCCCATTAAACACCACTTCAGACTAAATGCTTAACATTAACACCGTTTCATGACATTCATGAATGTTCAGTATCACTGATCCCTGATCACAAAGCCAGGATAAAGTCTGGATTCATGCTGTTTATGTATGAGCAAAGACTTTCCGTGACACATGTATATGCTGACTTGGCCTTATTGGAATGAGACAAGATGTTGAGTCCTGATTTACCATGTTGAATATTTCATTTGCCGATGTGAATCTGCTAAGAGGCTGAGAAAGGTACTTATGGATTGTACCTGATACCGTCGTTACAGGCCAATTTTAGATCACAGGTAGAATTCAGAGTCTGTATCAAATTCTTGTTCTTTCTCGGTCTGTATCCATTTCCCTTTCTTCTCTACCTCTCTGTGAAACAGTGAGATCTTAATACTCTGGAAATCTGGATGAAGCAAGGGAGAGGGAGAAAGAGTAAAAAAGAGGAAAAGAGTGGGAGTGAGGAGCCTGAGCATAAAAGTGAAACATAATCCGTAAGTATTGGTGCTAATCTTTTGATTTGGGCAAATTTCCTTCTGCGGCTGAATCAAAAGGTCTATTTGTATTTTTTTTTAAACAGATGAGGTTTTAATTTTCACAGTTCTGTGGATTACCTCAATTCAAAGCTCCCTGTCAGAAATGGAAAGATCTCTATCTTCACTCCCCTTCTGCTCTCCCCTCCCATCTCTCTTGTTGTGTGTACTTGTGTGTGTCTGACGCCGGGTCATCACACACTAAATTATATTTTTCGACAGATTAGTTTTCAGTTCGGTTAGGTATACAAATCTTACACAGCTTTTTCTTCACTTATGCAGGAGGAAAAAGGAAAGGAAAAGAGAGAGCAGACAAGAGGGATTTCACTATATCCTTTCCAACAGGTACACAGCCAGACAGCAAAGAGGTCAGACCTCCAATAATTGAACTTCATTTTTTATACTTCTGCACTGGCACACTTATCACACAGGCGTCAGTCTTGTGTGATTCTCCATCACAACAAACATTATTCCTAGGTGGATTTTTCGCTCTTTTAAACAACAGCTTCAGCTTAAAGGACAGGAAGAGTCCCATGTTGCTCAGGACTGAGGGACAGGCGGAGACTGGGGAGGCGACGGCAGCTGAAAAGCAATTAACATTCACAAATAGCGTCCGGGAAGCTATCCGCTGAGGTTACACAAGCGCTGAATGTCACCTACTGCCTGGGCCCAGTTCCTTCATTAAACTCTCCCATAAGGGCAGACACACTTAAATACATATTTGCATACAAATGCAGTGATTAACCCTCTAAGTGCATTAGCTCTGGCTGCTTCTTGGGGCCTCGGTGCCAATATCGCCCTCACCGTTTGTCTATGTGTGCTTGAAATGAGGTGGAATAATGATCTTTTATTGACTTTGTTGAATTGACTTCCATTGGTTTCCTCTGGCTGTTTTGTTTATGGATTCCTGAGATAGATTATTCCTTTTCTCTGTCAATGAATCACAAGTGAAGCTTCAGCTCGCATTTGACTTTATGACAGTGTGCGCTGATTGATTTAAGGAACGCATTTCCATATTGTGTGCCATAAAGCAATAAAGCAGTGAAGCAAAAAAGTGAAACGAGCTCAGTTGGGGGAACTGTGTCATTACAGAGCAAATACGATTAGGATACAGTGTGGAAGTAGATATAAAAACCTGAATAGAAACATCATCAACTCAAATGCCAACATTAGGATTGTGTGGAGAATGAAAGAATAGCAGAAGCGCTTCCTTAAAAAGAAGAGTGTATCCAAAACATTTTACTGCTTTGTAAGCTTTGTTCTATTTACAGCAGATGAACGCTGGCATCCAATGGAAAGCTACTGAATGTGCCAAAGGGCTGATATGTTCCTATACTGCCGCTGAGGTTAGTGAGTAGATAGGCAAGTGAGCCTGGGAGTAGAACGGCAAAGAGCAAGAACAAACACACAAAAAAAGGATAGAATGAAAGTTTTCTCTTTTTTTTGAGTCACACTTTAAAGGCACTCTTCATGACCTCAGAGGCTCACCTCGAATCTCCGACAACTCCCTGTCGACAACAACAACAACAAGAACAAGAGAAAACATTGCAGAACCCAGAAAGGCTAGTCATTACAGATTTATTTTCCCATCCTACTCCGCCTCCACTCTTTACTTCACACTTACTAAGTTACACACCGTTGCAGAAAGATGGAGAACAAGTCTCAAGCGAGAGACATCTGGAATTAGAGTGTCTCCCCCCCCCCTTCCTCATGCCTCCATCACCCCGATTATCTCTCTCCTCCCCCTTCCTCCCTCTCCATGTCGTCCTCCCTCCTCTGTCCACTGGCAGCGCACACTGCCGTGAGCAGAGCTAATTAAATGCTTCTAAGTGAGTCGCCTCGCCTGCCATTCCAGCCTCAGCAAAAGGTCATCCTACTCACAGGCATGAGGCAGACATTTCTCATGACTGTTTTCCTTTTGAGAAATTTAGCAGATTGTTAATTATCAGATTACAAGTTTGCCTTTTTAAAGGCCAGCGCGCCGCCCCGAGTCGCATGGCTGGAAAGAGGGGGAGGTGGGGGGAGACAGAGAAGAGAAAGAGAGAAGAGGGGGTTTAAGCAATGAAGATGGCTGAGGGGGTCCAGCTTTTCTCCTCTTTGCTTGAGTTGAGTCAGGGCTATGATTCGTGATCAGACAGAGAGAGAATTTGAGATAAGCAGAGGAGAGAGGATCTCTGTCTGACAGTAACCCCTGCACTGCCTATCTGCTCCCATCGGCCCCTAGCCGGCACTTCGTCAACCTTCATGTCCTCCAAATTCAAATAGAGACTGTTAAAAGAAGCAAAAGCCGTGGGAGAAAACACGGACCTGACCTCTGGAGATGACCGTACTCTGACCTTGAACGAAATCACTGCTCACAGAAAAACACCGAGAACACTTGTTCACGTCTTCTTCACTTTTCATCGCTGAGCCAAATCCCTCCTGCCGCGTTAAAAGAGACACGAGGCGAGTGAAGTCAGCCAGGTGACATTTTGTATCCTGCTAGTGGAGGCAGGGCTCTATGGGAGAGAAACAGGGAAAGTTCTGTTGCAGCGGAGCCACTGTAATGATCAAAGGGATGGGGGTTAAACATGTCATTGTTGGGTATCCATGACATCAGCTGGAAGCCTTGTTAGTGTGTTTTCGTGTCTGTGTGTGTGCGCGTGTGTGCGCGCTTGATGAATTCCCTGACTTTGAAACATTTCAAACCTGCATTCAGTGACTTTTCCCACACATAAACCACAATAGGAAACATTTATCTTTGTAGTAGAAATGTCCCCCTGATCACCACCATCTGTTTCACTGTAGATGGAGATAAGCCACAAGGCACCTTAAACCCCCATTTACAAGAAACGCTCCACTATCTACCAAAATTGCTCATGTTTAACACTGTTTCGTTAGCCTGATCCCTCTGTGCCTCTGGGTCCACTGCTTTTCATGGCCATGCATCTATAAATTGATATGGTGTGTTAATGAGCCAATAATTAAGTCGTGAATCAGCTGTGGAAATGGGCAATGGCAAGTCATTGATGAACGATCTGGGTTTTATAGTCTTTGTCCCAAAGCAGAGCAAACAATAAACACTGTACTGTATATGTAGGATTTGAATTGAACTACAAAGTCAAATTTTGGCATTCATCCTTTGGATGTGGTATTGTAACACGGTATGAGAGGACCACATGGCTGAACTCAATTATCAGTTGCATTACTGTTAAAGAAGCATTTTAGAGCATTAGGGTTTTCATGTTTAAGACCATTAATTACAAGTAATTAATACTGTAAACTTGTTATGCTAAATGACAGCCCAACACCTGAGATTTTAAAGCAACCTTCGTAATTCATAGTAACACAGTGTCTGTTTGTTTTCTGATTTACCTGTGCAGTTCAGTGGTTGAAAGGTAACTACATCCAATTCCTATGGCCAAGTCCTGTATTAAAAACTATTTTGAGGTACTTGTACTTTGTCTGAGTATTTCCATATTATGGTACTTTATACCTCAAATCCCCTTCCTTTCAAAAGGAAATATTGTACTTTTACTGGCTCATCTTTTCTCAACTAAAACTTGTTAGCCTGTGGTTAAGACTGTGATGAGATGGACAAAAAAGGAACTAAATTGCACTATTTCTTACTCCTTTCCCTAGGTATTCATGCCATTGATGCCATACATGCTATTAGCTCTTATGAGTATTTATTGCTACTTACAAGTATTTTCAGTACTTACTAGTATCTACTGATCTGTTGTCACTTGTAGATCTCTTGCTGTATTGATGCATTGAATAAAAGGGTCTTGCAACAGCGTCTGCCAAATGAGTAAATGTAAAAGAAAAGGCACTAACTGGAGTTCTTTTGAGTCTGCAGCCAAAGACCTAGATACGCTCACTGACACTGTCACCTTTTGTATCATCACCTATTTTTTGAGGACATGTGCGCGCCAACTAAAACTTACTGCACATACAGGAGGAAGAGGCCTGAAGTAGTGGGTTAGAACAGCCATGAGAAGGTACACTACCATGTGTCAGTGTGGAAAAACTAGAAGGACATCGCCAAGTCCAGGAAACCATCCTCCACACTGAGGAGAACCATCCACTGGCCAACAGCCTGTGTGTTCTACTGCAGGTTTGATAAGCCCAAGTTCACACCCCTCACCCGCTCACCCCTGACTCACCTCTTGGACCTAAAGTGGGCGTCCAACACTGAACATCCAATGTACCTACAATTATAAATTATACATTTATAGATAAATACACACTGTTCTTTTTAACATGTACATGTATTAATCCAAGCACCCTGTATATACAGTACATAGTCATATCCACCTACGTACATGATATGCATATGTATCTGAACATGAATCATTCCATATTTATTCCAGCACTCTTTACACCCTCTGCCATTGCACTACTGTCTTATTGTTTTGTTTTTTAATACATATACTTTTTATATATATTTATTATTTTACGCCTACTTACATGAGCACATTAGAGACATGTTTATGTTTACCTTTGTCCAGCTTTGTAGTCCTTGTTTTCAGCTATATGTCTATTTCTGTGTAGGTACATTAAGAGCAACATAAAACCAGAGTCAAACTCCTTGTACACATACCTGATCAACAAAACTGATCTGACTTCAAGTTACTAGTTCGTAGATTAAGATTGTATACACAAGGCATACGATAAGCTTATATAATATAATATTGCATTACATTTATTTAGCTTTTATCCAAAGTCCTGCAAGTACATCAGCTTCATCAAATATGATTAACTGTCTGTGCAACATTTAGAAACAATAAAAGCAATTTTCTGTGATGGAAGATGTGTAGAGTTTCTGCTGTCCTGATGTCAGTGGGAAGCTCTTTCTGTCATTGACGTCATGTATGTTCAAATATGTTCTTATTCTTATTATTTGGGTAAATAATGCACTTTCTCCAGTATGATTGCACAGTGTTGTCTTTTCTCCTGCAGTCTGCATTATACATCCTCCCATAGCCTCACCTATTTCTTTTTTTCTGACCTTAACCTCGCAATGGTGATTTGTAACTAATGTGCATAAGACATTATTTGTGTGTCTGCCTGGGGCGACCAATGCTCTCTGTCCAAACAGCCCACTGCCTAGTCAACTAAGTAAATAAATGGGACACAAAGAACAAATGAATAAGGAGATGGATGTTCCCTTCTTGGAGACACAGAGACCTAATTTGAGCTAATAAAAGAACACATCAAGCGTGACCTCTTACTGAGAATGGAGGGTCGATGGGGTGTCTGAGAAGCCCATGCAATCTCAAGTCAATTGCTCACAGGCTCAAAGATCTCATCACCGTCTTTCGTTGTTAGAAAGAAGGCAATGAAAGAAAGAAAAGGGAGGAGGAAGGTAACTGACAGCTGATGTTTTAAAAACAGAATGGGTCTTAATCATCATTCGCCCTCTCAATGCTCCGTCTGATCAGCTCGGTGCTAATCTGGAAAGGAGCCACTTAAGAATGAGCTGTTGTTTGTAATACCTTCAATCGATGGATGACCACTCTCACTGTGGTGAAATGGCGGGGGTGGGTCGCTGATGAGAGGAAAAACCACAGTAGATGAAGGAAATTAGTCTCTAAACCTTTCCCTCTGCCTGTCTTCCTCTCTCTCCGGAGTTAGCCCCTGATCTGTGGGGTGGGGGGGTTATGGGTAATCGCCAGAGCACTCCCAGCGCCAGCTGTGATCTGATTTGTGGCAGAGGGCAGCCAATTACAACCATTGCGTCACTTTGTGCACAATGGTTCCTGCCTGCAGGGCGAGAGAGGGCGGAAATGAAGGAGTAGGGGAATAAATTGCGAGGAAGGACAGGAAAATGGAGGGAGAGAGTGAAGATGCAGAAAGAGCTGACAAAGAGTTTAAAGAGAGAAGGAAAGAAGTGTACATGGAGATGACAGAAGAGTGTGGGAGAAATTACGTAAAGGATAATTAAATGTTTTCTGCTACTTTCTACTACTTTTCTGCTACTTCCTCAGATAGACCTTTGTCTAAGGAAGGCCACTGGTGGACAACACAACAAGGAACAATTGTGAACATGATAGCAGTGTACAGTTTGTTTATCAACTTTTAATGATAATGTGGTAGGTTACTTACCAAAGGAACTGCTGAGATGTGGGGACATGGTGACATTAGCAGGGCAGGAAAGGACAGGACAGACTATCCAGATTATCTACCACTTTATTTTTAATTAAATCAGTAATTCATTAAGGTACATGCAACCTACACAATAATCCTAAAAAAACAGTGACGTCATCCTTAATTTTAAAGAATTATTGTGCATTGTTGAAGCATTAAGCTGTTCCCTGTTTTGGTTTGAAGTTGTCTGCATCTGTTCTGCCTGATTTCCCATAATGTGTTACACGTTTGTGTTCCCGCC
>JAPMOB010105160.1:0-16775 GCA_029875015.1 Lepomis gibbosus
GAGAGAGAGAGAGAAAGGGGAGGGTTGGCAATTCACTTCCTGGTTTGACGTAGCAGACACCCCCACGTCATATGGCCCGTGCCCGTGCAGTGCCCGGTGGTGCCCTACGCCAGCAACTCTCCATAGTACCCTGTGGTAAGAATTCACACACAATGTGGAGCTTTTTGTGAAATTGCATTTGTTTGGACTTTTTGGTTAAGTTTGGCTGTGGGTCGGAATGAAGCGATGAGGACAGCTGGAGGAAAGCGGCATCTAGTGGCTCACGCACGGGAAGCATACTTCAAACTTTCTAGATGTTACAATATAGGTCTGTAGTTAAAACCTGGTTGTGATTTACAATTAAATAACTTCGGATCTTCTGTACAGCTGTTTCCATGTTTACCCGTGATAAATAATCAGAAATGATAGCCTGTGTTTGGAGTTTATTTTAGTGGAGCAGAAAATGAAGGCTGCCACCAGCGGCGCTGCAGACCCTCCATCATCGTCAACATCATCAGACAATAGCGCAGGGAACAGGAGGCAGCACCGGGCTCCCTCGCCGGCTAGAGCCCAGGAAGGGGCGAAGAAGCGAACTCCGAGACACACAGGCAAGTCCAGATCTCCTCTTCCCGCAGGAAGGAGCAGAAACACCGGGGTAAGGGATAGGCCCGCTGACGGAAGGGAGAGGGAGCCCGAGAGCCGCGGCGGTGCAGCTGTTCCTCTGGATGGTGCTGAAGCTGATCTAGTCAAACCAAACAGGGCGGATGCTGCCGGGGAACACCCGACAGATTCATCAGCATCGGACCGTCGCTCCACTATACGCCTCCCCTGCCTTAAAGGCGACTCCCCCCGGCGGCTGTTGTCCGGCAGAGCGTCTTCTTCCTTTTCTGTGGAGGAGAAAGAGAAGCCCGAAAAGGAAGGCAGCCGCGGGGACAGAAGCCGAGTGTCTGTGGGCTGCGGCGCGGGCCTCGGTTTGGGTTTGTGGAGAGGCGGTTGCTTACAGGCTGAACTGATCCAGTTCCACCTGCAGAGGAGGCTGAGAAGAAGCGGTGCGAAGATGCAAACCGAGATGCAAAACGCGGGCGCAGAGGAGGCCGCTCTAGGAAAGCCGGAGCCGGCTGCAGAGGCGACAGAGGTGGGGTCCGTGACACAGCAGGACCGGGCCTTCGAAGATGAGGTGGAGAGGCTGCTAGATGAAAATGAAGATCTTAAGGTTTGATACGTGTTCGTTTTATGTGGGTTGGCACTCTGCCGTCAGCTAAAAGCATTAGTGAATATAAATAAAATGTGTCATCAGAATTGTAGGCCACAGCAAAACAGTCGACATTTGATTTTCACATTAGGGCTGCAGAAAGTCCATGTAGGGGCCTATGTGTTTAAAGCCTGGGGCCACATTACTCTCTGGACTGAATCATGTGTTTGCAGCTCCTGACTGAAAGATAAATAAATAAATATCAATTGATTTGTCTGTGGAACATCCTCCACGTCTTCACAGAACATAAAATAACATCACTGTAAATACACTGATTACAGATAACTAATTGGTTATTGATCACATTGGCATTGATCTTCTAGGGACAATGATGATCTTGTGTTAAAATGAGGGACAACCAAGGGAGTGAAAAGCTGGAATTGGCATGTTTTAATGTGCCGTGTTGGCAGGAAATATCAACAGAAGACACAGTGATAACATTAAAATTCACATCCAGTAACAGCGCATATTAAGTAAATTTGAATTCAGATAGTTGTGTGTGTTTTTTTAGACATGTACGCACTTATCTGAAGTTGACTATGGCTCAAGTCCAAAACATCCATTTCTCCATCTGTGGAGTCAAAGGTCAGATTTTAAAACCATAAACAGCAGAGATTAGCCACAGCCGGTCTTAATCTTAACCATCTCGTAACTGTCACACATAATCTTTACTGTGCCCCCGCCAGTGTGAAATTGAGGAAATGAGGACCGAGATGGACGAGATGCGAGACACGTTCTACGAAGAGGACACTTGTCAGCTGCAGGAGATGAGGCGTGAGCTGGAGAGAGCCAATAAGAACTGCCGGATCCTGCAGTACCGTCTGAGGAAGGCGGAGAGGAAGAGGCTGCGCTACGCCCAGACAGGAGAGATCGATGAGGAGCTGCTCAGGAGTCTGGAGCAGGACCTGAAGGTACAGGGGGGAGGGGAAGGTGCAGTTTCCAGGACGTTTGGTTTATTTCTGTCCCAAGGATGTGTGTTTCACTGTAGTCACTGCCACAGGTGGAAACTTTCAAAGTGGTTATTGGTTTATATATTGTGTTTATATGGAGCTATTTGGTTTTGAAAGGGTATGAAATGCCTAAAGATAGTTGGATAACCTAAATTAAAAGACCTTATTAAAAGTGCAGATAAAACATGTTGGATATCTTTGTATGAACTAAACAAAGTTTTTTTTAGTTCCGCTCTCAATGAAATCGAACAACTTTTGCAGGTTGCGAAGGACGTGTCTGTGAGGCTGCACCATGAGCTCGAGAAGGTGGAGGAGAAACGCACAAAGACAGAGGAGGAGAATGAAAAACTGAGACAGAAACTCATAGAGGTGGAAGTGACCAAACAAGCCCTGCAGAATGAACTAGATAAAACCAAAGAGGTAACACTTACCCTCATTCATCTACATCACATCTATTAATGAGCACTAAATAATTCAAGTTAATGGTCACAGAGTCTGTGATCTTTTTGTTTCTGTACAGTGCACTGTACAGGTGCATATTAAAAATGTTACATTACAGCTCAAGCCATCACAAAGCAGAGTGGAAATGGGGAGAATACACATGTGCACACATATATAACTCAATTCACTGTCCTCCAACAGTCTCAAAAGAGAAGAGGAAGCAAGGACGTCCAGAAGACAGACCGTAAATCAGCACAGACTCCAACAGAGGTTAGTTGTTTTTACAGATAAGGAAATCATATTCTGTTTCTTTTTCTTGCATAAAAAATCACATTGCCCAAAGTAATGTTCCTAAGGAACAGCAGCTGTCCTATAACACTTCCCATAATGTGTGAGCTCATCTTTGAATAATTATCTTTGTCCCCTCGGCCACCTTGGTGTACATTTGCAAAACGTCTTGCCATGAATATATATGAATTCCAGACATCGATAAGACTTATTAAAATACATAGATCCTGCAGGTTTAGCTCACATGTTGGGCTGTAGCAGGTGCTAAAGCAAGTGCTGCAATCATTTGGAAGAAAAGTATATTTAAATGAAATCTGAGAGTTTGCAGAGCTCCAGGAATTACTTTAGACTTCAACATCCTCTTAGTCCACTGGTAGATAACGTTTTGGCTTAGAAAGCCTGTGGTACAAAATCTTCTCTTTAATCTTGAATCCTTATGTCTTTACATCTTATCACGGAGACCAACCTTGTGAACTTCAGGATTAGGTTTGAACCGTTTCTACTTAATATATACCGTAAAACTTCAATTAATAGCCCAGGCTTTTATTTGCTTTAATCACTGAACTCACCCTGACTTTATTTGGAACAGGCCTTTAATTCCTTTCCCACAAAACTCTTGCTCAGCAAAGATGGGATATAGGCTAATATCAAATTGTTTATCTAAACCATTATGGATATTATTTAAATACTAACTTAATAAAAAAATAAGCACAGTGAATAACTATTAATAAATTAATAAAACTATAATAACTATTATTCATTTGATCTAGCTCAGAGAGACAGTGTATCTACCTCATGCACAGAGGGAGAGAGATCAGTATCAAAATACTGTTAGCTACCCTAGAAAAGATGACAGCTAAAGATTACAGTAGCTATTTTAACCTGGATTAATTTTTATGAAAAAACATTTGATTCTTTTAATCGGTGAACCCTTATTGAATGAAGGTATATAATTGAGGAATGGACTGCTTAAAGTACTGCTTCAAAGTAGGAGCTACCACTTGTCTTTGTCTCTCTTGTTTACCATGTCGTTCTGGTGAATCTAAATTGTTCACAAAAAATCTTTTTTGTGAACAATTTTTTATTTGATTTCATATTAACAGACATATACATATACACAAGACATATTCATGTACAGAAATACAATGTACACACCCTCACTCACTCACTCACTCACTCACTCACTCACTCACCTCAACCTACACACGCACACCCAACCACACACATACACACACAAACAATATAAACAAAACTAACACAATTTGTACTTTACCTAATCCCCCCCTACCCTCCCTACTGAGTGATCTACCGTAAGAGCTTCTGACCAGGACCTTATGGTCTTTCCTTTAGTACCATGAGACCGTGCCACAGAGAGCTCTAAAGCAAGAGTATCTAACAGCAAGTTCCACCAGTGATGTAGTGAATGCGGTGGTTTCCACCGTATTACAAGTATTTTCTTTGCAGCAGTTAGGCCAGAAAGCCAAATTCTTTTTTTTAAAAATTTATTCGATCTAACGATGTGTAACATGTCCATAAGTTTAAACTTTTATATTTGTATGCGTGATCCAGGCAGCTGGAAGGCTTTTTATACATCCAAAGATCTTCTATTAAAACCAGACCCAGCGTCTAATTGAGATCTGCGTTTCTTGGTCAAAACATGTAGCCACACCAAGCGAGTAAAAGGGACGGGCGTCTCACTGGGACTGTGTTGTGACTATGTTCCAGGAGGACAATGAGGACCTTAAGTGCCAGCTAGCTTTCATCAAAGAGGAAGCAGTGCTTATGAGAAAGAAGACAGCCAAGATTGACAAAGAGAAGGACCGTCTGGAGCAAGAGCTGCAGAAGTACCGCTCCTTCTATGGTGAACTGGACAGCACCCATCCTAAAGGAGAGGCTGGGGGTCCACCCACCACCCGTGAATCAGAACTAAAGCTACGGCTCCGCCTAGTAGAGGAGGAAGCCAACATTCTGGGGAGGAAAATAGTTGAGTTGGAGGTAAGTGCAGACGAGGCTAAATGGGTCTATAATAATACCTCAGTGGAAGTAATGTCTGTATTGAGCTTTTCTTGCTCTACCCCATAGGTTGAGAACCGTGGCCTGAGGGCTGAGCTTGACGACCTTCGTGGTGAAGGAGAGGGTGCTGGGAGCGATGGGTGTGGTGCGATGGGTGGGTCGGGTGCAGGGCGAGGCCTTGGTGATGACCTTACGGAGCTCCGACAGCAGCTGCAGTTGGTTGAGGACGAGGCAGAGCTACTGAGGAGGAACCTAGCCGATGCTGAAGACCAAAATAAGAGAGTGACTACAGAGCTGAACAAGTTGCGGTTCAAAGCCGGCACCCACGAGGGAGGCGCCAGGCATGGGGGAGGAGGGGGAGGTGCAGGGATTGATGGATTAAAGGCAGAAGCCCTGCAGGAGGAGTTAAAGGCAGCAAGGCTGCAGATTAATGACCTAAGTGGCAAGGTATTATAGTTGATTGTTGATATTGCCAATAATTAATTATACGAAACCTTTTTTATGACTTTACTATAGTCAGGAAAAAATGAAAACATGTGAAAATCCTTATCTAATTCTGTCTCATTCTGTAGAAATTTGACCAAGGATAGAAAAACAAGACTAAGAATTGATACAGTCATGCTAGCAGCTCTGTGAGGCTGGAGCAGCAATGCTTTGAGCTAAATGCTGCTACAGCTAAATGTTAACACTGACTATGCTGCTAAAATGCTGATTTTTGTAATGTAAATGTAATGTTAATGTATTTAATATTTTAATGTTTACCATGTTAACTATATTAATTACACATTTGCTAATTACACAACACAAAATACAGCTCAGGCTGAAAATGCACCATTTAATGCAGTTTGAGTCATTTTTCCTTAAAGAATACCTTCTCCAGTTGCTAAGACTTCAGCCATTATAGCGGCACTTTGAAGCTAAACATAGGCACAGCTGTGCTTTGAGCTAAATAATGTCAACATGCTAACATGATCACCATGATAATGTCAACATGCTAACATCACCATAATAATGCTTACATGTTGAAGTTAAGCAGGAAGTTTACCAATTAAATCATCTTAGTTAAGTAAGTGTCAGCATGCTATCTTTTGTTAATTAATACAAAGTACAGCTGAAGCTGTAGTTTTGCAGATACTTGGTCATAAAACAAAGTACAAATTGAAATTTTGACCGTATGATGGTGCTAATAATAAGTTATTACAGTTCAACCTTAGCAGAACACACTCAAAAGCACAAATGTCAACCTCATTGTGGTACTCGATGAAAATTCAGGAGATCAGTAGGAATAACTAGGGAATATTACAATATGTACAAAATTTTATTGCAATCTATCCAGTAGGACTAAATTGGTGGATTGAGAGACAGACTTTTATGCCTCATTTTAAAATCTTCTCTTAATTAAATTTTATTTTAAAAATCTGATTACAGAATGTTATTACTAGAATAATGTCTTTGTCTTTAATAGGTAATGCAGCTGCAGTACGAGAACCGTGTGCTCCTCTCCAACATGCAGCGCTATGACCTGGCCTCCCACCTCTCTCTGCGGCCCAGCCCACGAGACAGTGATGCAGAGAGCGATGCCGGTGGTGCCACAAGTGGTCGCCGTGAGAGTGACGAGGACTCCACCTCCTCTCGCCTCCTCCCACCGCACCGCAAACGCGAGGGCCCTGTAGGTGGGGAAAGCGACTCAGATGAGGTCAGAAACAATAACGGCAGCAGCCGTTGTCTGACACCCACACGGGGCCTCTACACCCCAACTGGGCCCGAGGGCGCCGCCTCCTCCGCCTTGGCCCGCTTCCTGCCCGGTGGACGGTGCAGCCTGCGTGACAGGCAGCAAATGATTGACATCCGTGTTGAAGCGGAGAGGCTTGTTCGGACCATCGACCGTCTCATCGCTGACACGGCCACTGTCATCTCAGAGGCAAGGGTCTACGTTTCAAACGGTGACCTGATGTTCGGAAGAGGAGGGGAGGATGGTGGAGAGGATGATGGGGGCAGGATCAGGGAGCATGAGCTGCTATATCGTATTAACGCTCAGATGAAGGCATTCCGAAAAGAACTGCAGGCCTTCATAGACAGACTGGAAGTGCCGAGGCTCGAGGACAGGGAGACAGAGGAGCCGCTGTCGGTGAGACAAAGATCAAAAATTTACATGAGTTTCATGGTGGCATAGGAATGTCTCAAGAAGTTTAATGCCGATTCTGTTTCTTGCTCCTCCTCCTTAATCCAATCTCTTGTTTCTCATCTCTTATGGTTTGTTACTCCACTCTTCGTCCAACCAGATGTTCCAGCCTATCATTTTGCTCATCCTCATACTTGTGTTATTCTCATCCCTCTCTTACGCCACCATCTTTAAACTAGTCTTTCTTTTCACTCTGTTCTTCGTTCTGTGATGGGCGCCTCCCTTAATACACATCATCCCTTGTTTGTTTTTGCTCTTTGTTTTTTCCCCACCTCCCTGCATCATTTGTTGCCAAGGTAACCAAAAGCACAGGAAAAGCTCAGCACTTGGCAAAGCTGCAGTCACACTCAAGAAAGTGTGGCTAGATTTAACACTGGAGCCTACATTATCCACAACACATCACTGTCCACATCCGTCCCTCAAGAAGGTGAGTTACAGTGTGAAACAGGCTTGTTAACGACGTCATATAATGCTCATTTTAAGGTTCATTATTTTATTTAGGGGTGGTACCAGAACAGGTTTACATGGTTTCATTTTTCAAGAAACACCATATCTTTGTCATACTGCACATTGGTCCAGCATCTCTTTTAACCCTGTGTCCTAGGTAAGGACTATTAGCCAATCAGAAAAGAGTAGGGCAGGTCCTGACAAGCAAGGTAGTGTGATCCAAAACATAGCTGTTCCAGCCGGTAACTGTGTTCAGTTTGGTTCAGCAGTACATAATCACAAACATAGGCAGGAAAATCCAAACCAGTTTCATAGAGTATAGAGCGAAGTTATTAATTTGTAAAAAATGATCATTCTTAGTAACATTTTAACTGTGCACTGTTATCTAAGCATAGATTGTATAAAAACTACATTGCAAAACTACACTACTACTTGCAGCTGTTGCTGGATGTATAAGCCAGCTGCTGCATAGGTTTTACTCGGACATCTTGTCACTATGTGTGCTGCAACTCGGTATGTTTCTCCACCAGTGTTTTTGAGGGTGCGCCAAACTAGCAACTAGGCGAGCATTATGACGCATGTTACAAAGTGACACAGAGAGGTTACGGTAAAGGCTGGACTGCAATTGAGCCGTTTCCAGTCATTTCAGAGGAGTGTTAACTCCCCTTAGGGTGGACTTTGGGCTTTCTCACTTTGCAAACCTATTACATGCACAAAGAAAGATAGGGAAAGAGAAAAACCCTAAAGGATAATATGACCTCTTTAAGACAGTGATTTGAATTAAATAGAAGGAAACCCACCTGCTCTTTTATCCCTTAGCCGGCTGTCATGTTATGTTCCACTACCCAAACAGAGAAGAGTGAGTGACGATACAGCCCCTTGTTTGTTTTTCAGAACAATACTTGCTCTACCATCATGTTGTTGTTGTAAAGTAAAGATAAAGTTTTATGCTTCTCCTGAACTGCTGAAGGATGTGTTATTTATTAGGGAACACAACAGGTGGGGGAAAATGGTGGTGATCCCGGGGCAAAATTCCCAACAGGACCCCTGATTAGAGGCAGGCATTAGTAATTGATGGAGTGGCAGATGAACAGCAGCAACTGCCTTCAGACGTCACTGCAGCAGGATGAGTCAAGAACACAGTCACGGGTTCAGGTTACTCCAGGACATTGTATGAGATTTCACACATTTTGCTCTTTTGCACAATTTGAATCACAAGAATCTAAAGCCTCTGCTCAGTGTATTGGTTAGTGTTTAACAAAATATACCAGAGGATAAATATACCTTAAACAATCTAACACAAAGTTGAATGACATTGAAACTATGTGTAAAATAAATTTTCAAAAAGACTGAAATTCTTCCAAACATGCCGGGCATCCGCCGTGCAATTTCCTTTTCGTGACTATTTCCAATAAAGATATTATTGACTGTGACACATTATTACTCACTGTGTCACCCACGCCCATTTGGCATCCCTTGGAAAAATGATTTGCAGCAGGGCATGGTCACAAGACAAAATCTGCCCAAGCATCCTAAAGCAGAGTAGCAACAGAGAAGCCTATTGGCTGAGAGACTGCAGCAGCTGAAATAGCAATGTAAACACTTTCCCTCTCTCTGTGAGCCCCAGTGGCCTAATTATAACCACAATGCTGGTGACGACAGTTGTCCCATCCAGATTTCAAATGCAGGAATAAATTTGACATTATGATATTTGATCCCGGCTCCAATGGCACACCCGCATAAACACTGGGGAGCAGTATAAAGGCTCGGTACCCCGGCTGGAACAGAAGTTGTTTACCCTTCAGCTCAACACTCTGGACTTCACCCCGATGCCGTGGTGCGACTAGAAGAAGTGGGCCCTTTAAATCCAGTCCGCGGGGTTTTACATAACACAGAGGAGGAAAAGCGAGGGGGAAGCACAGGAGAGAGGGGACTTGACAGCTTGGCGACGAGGGGAGTGAATCTGTTGGAGAGGCCGGAGGAAGTAGAGCAGGCTGAGGATTGTTACTGGAGGGCAGTGAACACTTAAACATTGAGCAAGGTAAGGACAGCTGTTTTTTATTGAGGTGTAAATGGCAGCTGTGGTTATGGTTTAGTGCCATATGGGAGGACATAATTTAAAATACTTATATGGATATAAAATTATAATTTAGAAAATTATATTAAATTATAGACAGCCTGACTGACACAACCTGAAGTCCACTGTTGTCATGTTTAGCCTTAAGGTGATTTGTTTTTCAGCTGTATTTTATTTCTTCAATTTTTATTTTCAATCATATTTGTTTATTTTAGTTTGTGCAACTCTAAGGTTGTAACGTTTTGTCTTCTTTGTCTTTGTCTCTGACATACATCCACTCTAGCTGCCCCTCTCCCATGCGTGCAGGCCATACAGCCAGTTTACTATGCATAGTTACAAGATTATTAATAACTGTACTCTTACATCACAGGTGGGAGGGAAGTGGCTGGTACATTCCAGCACTTTCGGCCAGGTTACTTGTCATATTCAATGATAGCAACAACAACAACAACAACAACAAACCCTGGTTGACTTAGTTTACTTGATTTGAGCTGCGATAATATTTAGGCAATTAATACTCCCATTGGGACGCAAACTACCCATACCATTAATAAATGTTGACCAGGCCACATTTACAGGATTTGTGGATACATCTGAGGGGCAACCTTGAATGCATCTAAGATATGACACAGCAAACCTTTAAAGAAGAAATGAAATTTCAGTGTTGGACCCTGCATATTAAACACTGGATCTCAGATTCTTATCAAATTAAGCGTTTCTTCCTGTGTCTCGAGACAAACAGAGGTAGGTTGGAGGTCAAAGTGACCATAAGTCCAAACACTTGCAATGCTGTCACACAACATTCTTGTCCACGTGTGCTGCATAGGTAGACTTCCATGGGGATTTTGGACAAGAATGCGAAAGGAGAGATCTGTGCATATCTGCCTTCTATGAGGGCAGAAACTGTCCAACCTAACGAGTCATTTAAGCAATAGAGAAAATTACCACTGGACTACAGTAGTATGTTTTATTCTGAAACGGGTGGCCCAGCATTGTAAAAAAGTGTGTCGTCGTTCACTTGTCAAAAGAGCTTTTGGTGCTGAATGACATAGAAACAGAGAAAAGAAACTTGTTTTGTACTTTAAAGAAGTGAGCCAACCCTCTTTTTTACCATGTGTTTGTCTTTATAGTGTTTCCAGGCCATTGATCCTTCAACTCTACGGTGACCTCTGACAGGAAAGTGAAATAGGAGAAAGGGGAAATTACCGTTTAAAGAGGCCTCCGCGTATTGAGTGGCCTGCGTCATGGCAGCCATTGATCTGGAGCGTGGGCTGGAACACAGTGGCCGGGGATGGGGGCAAGAGAGGCCAGAGCTGATGGACAACTTCGACTCGGAGATGCAGGAGTGGGAAGACCAGCTGCAGGACATCCAGAGAAAAATCGAAGAGGTAAGATTTCGTATAATAGAGCTTTGACTTAGGATGCATGAAAATGGGATTAGAAGAACAACCCATTGTTTTAAGCTTGCTTGACTCTTACACCACTGTCAGTGTCATAAATCAACCTTTTCTCCTCTTATTGATCTTTGCTGTACAATACTATACTCACTGGTGTAGACATAGATAGAGGTTGAATTTAAGTTGCTTGTGTTTATGGTTCATTCTGCTTTAGCTGTAGAATTAAGTTCTTTTTGTCTCTACAAAAGAGAAGAGAAATGTATAGATAACTGTATAGAATCACTAATATTTATTTAATAATGATCCAAATGTGGTTGTAACACCGCTTTCACTCACGCATGTGATACTGGAGTGTGTGAACATGCTTATTGTTTTATTTCTTCTAGGTTATGAAGTGCCTACATAATATTTAGAGTGTGTGTAAGTTGGTGTAGTGTGTGTGTGTGTGTTTGTGTGTAATAAACTGTTGGCAGCTCCCAGAATGACTCAACCTTTTGGCCTTGTTGGAGGTTGGAGCAATCATACAGACAAATGTTAACAAGCTAATTAAACTGTGATGTACTGACAGACGTGCTGGAAACACACACGCACAGTCTTTCATTCTCTCTCTCTCTCACTCATGCACACACACAGTCTGAAAATGGATACTAAAGGAATATTTAAAGGTCTCATTGGGAAACAGATGCTTGTGCAAAGTGGAATAACATGTGCTGATCATAAATATAGGCTAGGCTGTGCAACAGTTTTGTGATAATCAGACTTGCCAAGACTTGGTTGAAACAGTTCCTGTTGTTGAGCTGTGTTTTCCTTATAGTTGTGTAGAGATGCAGCTAATTAGGTTCAAATATTTGAAGAATACACCCAATAAACAGGAAATCAGCAGGAAGTTGTTAATGTTTTCTTCTGTTTTTATTTTCCAGTTGTACAATGAAGTGCAGGCCCGCAGAGGAGCAAACGAGATCGCTACTGACAACCAGAAAAATGGCAGCAAGTTGGAGTGTGGCCTTGGGCACCATGGTAACGGTCTTTTTGCTCCCGGCCATCACAGCAAGAATCCCCCTGGAGATATAACTGTGCCACATCACTATAGTAATGGCTACAACTATAGCCCCAATGGGTACGGCTACCATGTGAATCATCAGAATGGCTTTGGTTACTGCCACACCAACGGGGTTTCAGAGATCGGAGACTTATTGCAGGATTACTTGGGGCAGGGGAAGCAAATGAGCCGGAAGAACAATGGAGCTCGCCACGTGGTAAGTAAAGGCGATTCTTATCGTTCCCCTGCTTTACGCCTCATTCTGTTGGCATCTGCACATTTGAGGAAACCAGATAGGTGTGCATGATATGTGTCAAAACTGGGGTTCAGTCAGGAACATATTGATTACTTATAGCTGGTTCATTCCAGTCTGCTCACACACACAGGTTACCAGATAGGTGTTAGTTTCACATACGTTTGCTGCAGTCTTTCCCAACTCTTGCACTTTGTTAACTCCTGACGAAGCAGTCAAGAAGAAAGCCAAGATGTTAAATCACTTCGTAGTCTACACGAAAAGCCACATGCGCTGACAGCATTAAAGTACAGTAGATCAGAATAACTTTAGCAGTGCTATATAAAGTAAAAAAAGTGGTGGCCAAGGGTCAGCTGAGGTTCAGTTTTGGTAAAGGTACAGTAAACAGAAGCTTGCCGGTGATCCTGAAGTAGCTCACTCTAATTTAAAGCTTTTAAATACAGTAGGTTGAGGTTGACGTGGCTGTTTTTTAAATATACCCCACCCCATCTCTCTCAGCGCTTCAGTGACACAATCAAGGTGAGCCCGGACATGCCAGCACACCAGGATGTGATCAGAAGAAGTTCTGGAAATGAAAGGTAAATGAGTTTGCACTGGAGCCACATGCATGAACATTTTTAATGTTGAAGATTGATGTGGTGTGAGGAACACACATGTTCATCTTATTTCTGTTTGTTTCTGTTCTGTTCAGGCTTGGTCAAGAGCAGTTTTTGGGCAGTTTTGAGGAGACTGAAAACAGGAAGAACCAACTGTCACAAATGAAGAGCTCCGCTCGCAGAGAGAGTTCCCCCAACAAAGAAAACACAGGTGCCAAGCCCCCTCTGGGACAAAGGGATGTTCCACCACGCACACAGTTTCCGACCACAATTGCTGAACCTCCTGCTCTGGACAGGAAGTCTTTCGGTCCTGCCATCCTAGGAGATAGGAAGTGCAGCAGCCCCTCTGTTCTCAGAAAGTTTGGGGCCATGCTTCAGGAGAACGAGGGCAAAATGCTCACTGAATCAGGGGTGGTGACCCATCAGGGGCTTGCCTCAGAGCCAAAGTGCCCCACTCCTGGCTGTCAGCGCAGAGCTCTTGGAGCCACTGCAGCCGCCGGCAGGGCGCCCGTGCGCGTGCCTACCCAGAAATGCCAAGTAGATTCCGATGTGCTGACAGCAGATATAGAGCCCGGCCAAGAATGGCGGTTATCAGACTCTGGTAGGCAGAACCACAAGGATCACAGTGGAGGCTACAGTGGTTCTAAAGGGTCCCATGTGAGTCCCCAGCAGGCCCAGAGGAGATCTCAGGTGGCGGGGAGCCCAAAGATTAGACCCAGGGCTAACAGTGGGGCAGACAAAGATGTGGGACTGGCTCAAGGGGAGAGAGGAAGGAAACCTGCACCCCAACATGTGGAGCCCAAAATGGACTACAAGGTCTCAAGTGCTTCTTCTGGAGCTCAGAAGATACAGAGGGGAGGGTTGGCGGGACAGGAGTTGCCAGGTTGTGGCCAAATGAGGGATGAAGGACTTCTGGAGCTGCTTGACATGCTGGAGATTCAACATGAGTACAGCTCCAGTCCCAGAACAGGACACACAGCTTACAGACAGGATCCACAGGAGGTATGGTTTTTTTCTGCTTCTTTATTTGATTTAAGTTCAGCAGTAGTATCATGAAACTTGTGCTGGTATTGTACAAGCTAACGTGTCCGATATGTGTCTGTGCAGGTAAACCCAGTTGAGTTGTCCCCAGCCAAACTTAAAAAGAACTTCTCTCGTCCTTCGCGGCCAGCTAACCAGCGACCTCCTTCCAGATGGGCCGGACGCACCCCTACTGCCAGGATCACCACCCCATCAGGCCCAATGTACCACCCCCCAAGCCCCCTTACTCGCCCTCCTAGCCCCATGTCCAGAACCCCAAGTCCTGCCCTAAAGCACCGGCCTCTCATTTCCTATTCTCTTCAGACGGAGACTGTCATTATGTGATACCTTTCCATTTCAATGAAATTTGTTCCCTTCCTCCAGGAACACCCTCTTTCTGTGTAAATAGTAAGGACATTTCTGTTAAAGAAAAATGTTTCAAGAGAGAAAGGAACGCTTAATTTCATCTTGATGCCGTGTTCGAGATAAAACACACCCAAGACATTCTCCAGTGTTGCTGTGGCTTTTTGCTTCTTCTGTGCCGAACGTTTGCCAACACATCAACATATTGCTTTGTTGCAGTTCCCCCCTTATCCACTTCCCTCTTTTTTGTATTGAATGTCAGGTGGTTTCTGTATGAAATGAGATTTTGCATGCAGCCCTGGTTTGAGGGTGCATGCTCATGTGTTTAATCCTCATGGCTGCCAGTTTGAGTCAAATTCAACCTGGACACCAGTGAGAGTAGTTTAGGTGTCAACTGTGCTCCCAGCAGCAATCTGCTAACTGTCAACAACTGTGGGTTTTACTGTATAATATTGTCAAAGTAATATAAGATATTCAAATAACAGCTGTGACAAATGACTATGATATGCCTTTAATGTATTTTCTCTCTTGGTAATAAATACGACAGTGCTTTGACATAAAGACTCTGTCTCTCTCTGTTGCAGCATTGCATTGTATTGTTCCATTACATTAAGGCTCATATTTCAGGGTGTTGATGATTTATGTGGCAAGCCTATGGATATCTGATACTAGCAGCGCCCTGCATGCCACTGCAATGGCAGTTCAAGTAGTGTCAGTTGCTGCTGCAAATGAGCTAACTGTCCACCAAGTTCAACACATCAACTGGTTTAAACATTCCCAAGGAGCTGTTTGATAAAATAGAATTGCCCTCTAGAAACAGTGACTTCTGAGGTTCATACATGAAAGACTTTGTTTGGAATGGATTATGTACATTTAACGATATATTTAAAACCATTTCGTCACACTGAATATGCTGTGAAGTACTTTAATGCTGCACAATGTTGGTTCAGGAGCATTTATGTTATCCATCGTTACCAGGATATCCAATGTGCAGCACAGACAGAGTGATTCTGTACCATAAGGGATCACTTTTCAGGCTCTTGTGTTTCTCGCCTCATAAGACTGCATCAACAACCTCTGGCTTCCCTGGCGCGTTCTGCTCAGTGGAAGGTGACACACTCTGTTTCACACACACACACGAAGAAGAAGAAAAGTGACTTAAGCATACAAATCTTGTGGCTTTCTCATCAAATAAACATTTTGGGTGCACATAAGCCCCGATCCCGCATTCATGCACACACACTCTCATCAGAGGTGGCCTAAAGTGTGAAATCATGTTATAGGCTGTGTGGGTATACGGAAGTCCCTTGGCCCCATGATGCCTCAGCCCTGTCACCCAACCGCTCTGTGCTATGTGGCACCTCAGACAGAAATAGCAAGCGTGACGTGTGTTTTGGTGCCAGAAATCTTAGCCTGCTGTCTTTGGGGGTATAAATAAAGAGCGCTAGGGGGGCACTGGTTCCTCTCTCTGTCTTCCTAGCTCTCTTTCATCTTGCCCATCACTATTTCTGCCCAGCGATGAAACATTGAAACACGTGATATCAAATAAATGCCAAATAAAATGGGGGTTTTGTTAGCTCACTTTAGAACCCCTAATTTTCTGCCGTCCACTAGTTGAATTCCTACACTTTTTCTGTCAAATACAGATTTTATATTTATATTCCTATCCTAACTGGTTTCAAGGCAGTGCCATTCCCCTATCTGCTTCTCTGCCTTTGCCTATTTTTCTTTCTGTCTCTATTCTCAGTTTGTGTGCATGTAAATGAGAGCCTGTCTTACAGGTTGGCACCTACTTGGGCTGCATGAGGGTATTTTAACAAGGTGTCGTGTTGGCCATCACTCCTCTGTCCTCATCATGCCCCCTGCTAACTCTTTGCCAAGCCGCCGCCTGCGGGAACACACTGTTTAACAGGAGATCTGCAGAATAAAATATACAAAAGAATACATTCTTTATATGGTTTCTTGTCTGTTGTTTCACTCTCTGTTGCCTTTCCTCCCACTTCCCTAACTGAGGACACTCTTTGCAGAGAGACAGAGCATGGCAGAGCTTGGCACAGCATGTTCTCCACTGGACTGGCTATTCATGAGAGCAGAGACAGACAGATGACAGAGAGAGAAAGAAAAGGGAACACAAGAGCAGACAGCTGAACTGTAGCCATGGCTCCCCTGACGTCAGCAGACCAAGTTATCACACCCACTCCGACCCCGGAGGAGGTAACACCCATCAAAAAATAACTTTGCATAACAGCATGGAAGACTTCTAGGAGTTGTTGCACAACTCCTATGATGTGCATTAGCATGCAGGTGCTCTCAACAACACATACACATTAATGTACCACCTTCTACACATATTGCTGTAGAGCCTTATTTATGACATCTGGATACAAGCAGCATCTGTCCTCATGGCTTTGATCATGGTAAGGGTGCTGATCTGCCCATTTGAATGAGTGTGTGTGTGTGTGTGTGTGTGTGTGTGTG
>JAPMOB010105185.1:0-15283 GCA_029875015.1 Lepomis gibbosus
ATATATATATATATATATATATATATATATAGAGAGAGAGAGAGAGAGCACCTTGCAGCTTCAATAATGCCATGAAGTAGCTTTGAGGTATAAAAATGATGTTGGGGCACAAAGCAAGATAGAAAAGATTTACAAAATAAAGTGTCAACAGAAGAAACAGTTTTCACATAGTCTGGCTTTAATTTACAACCTTTTCAAAAAGAAATATATTTAAGTCAGTCACAATCACAACACTTTGGGAAATGGAATAAATATGGGACTGCAACCGATGCTTTTCCGTATTGATTAATCTGTCACATATTTTTTGATTAATGGAACTGTTTATTCTTTAAAATGTCAAGAAATAGTGAAAAATGACAATCAAAAATTCCTAAAATGCCCAAAAAATATCTTTAATTTGGTTGTTTTGTTGTACCAACAGTCTACATTAGATTTCACAATGATATAAAATAAGAGAAAAACAGGAATCCATGATATTTGAGAAGCTACAGCCAGTGAATTATTAATATTCATGCTTGATAATTGACTTAATCAAATAAACAGTTATTGTCAATTGTGTTCAACACTAATTATTATTACAGATGCATTAATAAGTAAGCAGAATGTCATGTTGTAGCTGGTCAAAGCGGAATTGAACAACTTGATGAATATGAAGTTGGATTAGTTCATTCAGTATTTAAAATCTTTAAAGTAAGAAGTGATTAACTGTAAAACAAATGCAGTGAAGGAAAAAGTGTTATCATCTGAAATGTAGTAAAGTAAAAGTAGAAAGTAGCTGAAAATAGAAATACTAAATCAAAATTACTGCCGTACATGACTAAATGTACATGGTCATCTTCACCACTGGAAATAGAATCAAACTATGTTCCAGCAGCTATGTTCTCTGGGTAATCCAGTAATAGGACTATCGAAATCTCTTTCCAAATTAGATGACCTCACATGAACGCTTAATCAGACTTTCACTGGCCGTAATGCAATTTAAGCTTAAAGGTGATGACTGTTTTGATTATTTTAAAACCATCTCCTTATCCAGGGAAGCATGGCTTTTGCTGAGCATGCTGGGAGGTGTTAAGCCATGCGGTACTGTCTATTCACAGTTATATATTTTTACACCTCGGAGATGTCAAGTAGAACCACAGTCTTCTGCTTTTGGCGACTAAGCAGCTTCACCGGAGTAACTGGGGGGTCAAGCAGAGTTTATATAGTTCATATAGTTAATCCAGAATAGGGAAGCAACTGATGATTATTTTCATTTAATAAATCTTATTATTTTAGGGGTATGGTCTAAAAAAGAAAAAGACAACTTTAAATTACAGTACTTGTTTTGTCCAAAATCCAAAGATATTTAAAACAAGCAGTCGCATGTCACATTTTAAAAGAAGAAGAGCTGCAAATACTAACGTTTGAGAAGCCGAAACCAGACAGTGATTTTTATTTGATACATGTCTTGAAATGATAAATTGGTTAAAAATATTGTTGTGGATCAAATGGTGTGGACTTCCAGACTGTAAAGTCTTACTGTAATAAATCATTTATTAGTATTTACTGCTTTAGGATGTTTTCTAAATGAAAACAAAATAGATCATTTGGATGGATAATTGAATTAAGGTTTTAATAACTTCCTTGGCTCAGTTGATAGTTATGAATTTAAGTAGTCTAAACTTTGATTTTTTTTTTATTTTTGTATTCATCACCTCAGAAATATTACAAAAATAAGATCCACTTGAACTTTTCGAGATGCAGAAACGTTTGTACATGCATTTATCTCCTCACACCTTAATTGCTGCAACAGCCTCTTCTCTTAAATTGACTACAGACTTTACAGAAGTCAGCTGCTAGGCCTTTAACCAGAACCACAGACTGTGTATAAAGTCGCACTTCCCCTTTCTCCCACTGTACGAAAATAAAGCCAAAATATCCCTGATACAGCCGCTGCCATCGTGTGCTGGTGACGTTATTTGGAGCCAGACTCACGGTAGTGATCAGGTTGGAGCCGCGGTATTGAGGTCCCGCCCGATACACCTGGCTGAGATTATAATAAATCAAGCTTAGCAGAAAAATAAACACTTGAACATATGTCAAAGTGATAAAAAAAACTGCCTAAAGTGACAGAAACCATCTTTGGGAAAATTGAATTTGACATGTACTTCAGTTTGGTCTATGCCCCATCTGTTAACATGACATATAGTGCAGCCAGCTACCAGGGGGCGATCGAGATGTTTTGGCTTCACTTATGGGGAAGTGGTACGGTCACATCACACCTGTTGTTGCTCTTCATGACCTGGCTCCAGATTACATTTTAGACCTTTTAATCCCTTTTGAGCCTTGGCATAGTTCGAGATCCTTGGTCAGGACTCTTTTTTGTCTCTTCCAGTGTCCAGGCTGAAAACTAAAGGCGACAGAGCCTTTGCCATCAGGGCCACAAAGGCTCTGCGAGGACCTGTTTGAGAAAATAAGGCTGTCTGAGTCAGTATCTTTTTTTTAAGACTTTTGAAAACGGACCTTTTAGTGATCCTATCCTGATTTTCTTTTTAATTTTTTTTATTTCTTGTTAATTAACTTTCATTTTGCCTTTTATGTATTTTATATTTCATTTTGATATTTGATTTATTTGATTTCTCTCACTGTGAATCACTTTGTGCTTTGTTTTGATAAGCGTTCTACAAAAAGTTTATTATCATTATAAGCTACTTTCTTTTTGTCATGTCTCACAAGGTGTAACCCAGTTGAGTCTGCATTCATTTCTTTGATTACAAAAACAAACATTTTACATCTCATTAGACTAAATGATTTTGGTTCCATCCACTAATCGATTAATTGGCTCATTGTTTCAGCTCTAATCCAGAACCTACGGTCACAAGCACCACTTCTCCAGCCTTAAAGGCCCAAACACGCTGCGTCCAGTTGTTTGATTCTCCTAATGTGATCATTTTATAGCGGACTGTGCGCTTGAGGGCAGCAGGACATCAGCAGCACCGACACCTCATATGCTTCGCATCACCACCTTGGGGGAAGTTTTTCTCAAGGATGTGCCAATTGCCCACCTTCTTTATTCGAGAAATAGGAGTTTTAATAAAAAGAAAGTATGGGCCTCCCATTAAATTTTTTAGCAGGTGCTGGAGTATAGTAGAGCTTAAATATTAAAGAGGAAGATTGCCGCACGCACATCCACTAATTGAATATTGATATTTATTTTTAATGATTTATCGGTCATTAAAAAAAGAACTTTGATGATATGATATGTTTTTGTAATGATTTGGTATTTATGGGAACTTTTGAGCCGATTTAATAGTAATGAATCATGTGATAAGGCAAATATATCATATATTGATAATATAAATTGAGCAAAAATGGTGACTTGAGGATGTAGAGTGAAGCATTTTGTTTAGATAAACACATGTGGAAGCATCTGTAGAATGTGTGGCCTTCTCTCTAATACACTTAAACAGACATTTGCTTTTACCAGATGTAAGCTCTCAAAAAAAGAGGCAAGCTACCCTTTTCTGCAAATATACATGAATTCATGCTGATGAATGCTTGCAACCGTGAAACACAGTTTAAAATATATTTAACACCGAAGAACCGTCATTTTTCACACGTTTATTTTTACCTCCACACCATCAGCTCTTTATCATGTTTTCTTTTGCTTGGGCTGTTCTACAGTCTGCTGGTATATGTAGAGACTCAGCCTGTTCACTGACTTGAGTGAGCAGCTGAAACAAGCGGCAACCAACAGTGACATATGATCACCTTGTAAAGCTGATATGGTGAATGTGGTGCAGTAGCAAACATCTGTTTATATGCATATGCAGCCGATACGGAGAGGCAATATCATTCATTTAGAGTCATGTTTGTGGCAACTTGAAGTCCAATTATCACTGTCTTATAACACCTCTTACACACTGGCTCTTAAAAATCTATCTTTACGGTCTACCAGCACCTTCTAACCTAGCGATTATAAGTGCTTGAAACTTGTTCTATTGACATCCCATCAGCAATTTATTGCTTTTCACTTTCTTCTGACAAATGTAATTATTGTATGTCACTTTGGAAGCGTCTGCTATATGACCTAAATGTATGTCAATATAAATGTTTAAGTCCTTAGTCTTAAATCCTTTGGTAAATATCTGGCTCTTACGCTGCTAAAGGCTCCAATATGTTCACCAGCTGGTCACTAACTGTGTCTGTTGGACAGGTAGTGTACAGTGGGTTTATCAGCACTGAAAACAGATTTTTGTGGCAGTTGGAAATAAAGCTGTGAGAGCACTAAGAGTGAAACAAAAAAGCAGGTTTGCTGGCCAGAAAATCAAAACAATGAGCTAAAGACACTGAAAAGCTCCAAAGCACTGAGGAGAACTGTAGAGTCAAGTTATAATACTCTTAATACGCTTCTTTCACGTAGTGCTGTAAGACATTGTTAATATTTATTGTAATGTATTCTGAAGATCATATTTTAACACACTGACCCCCTCTTTTCTGCAAATTTTAAACTACTGTCTGTCAACAGGCTCCATTCCTGAATTTTCAAATATGAACTATGGTTGAACTACTTTTAAAAAGGCCTCCCATCTTAACAATTTCAGCCCGATTTCTAAGCTCCGATTTTTTAAAAAAGGTTGTAGCAGATCAACTGCTAGCCTTTATCCATGAAAGCAATACCTTTTCCAATCCGATTTTAGACAAAACCATAACAATGCAAATGTGCTTCATGGTCATGAACCACGTCATGGACCGTTTGAAACCTAGTGGGTGTCAGCGGGACTGCTCTGCAATTGTTTAGGTACCCAAAAGATCAGTATTTCTGTGTTGATCCGAGATCCTCAGAAGCGTCCAGATTTATACTCAAAAGGGATAGAGCTTTTGCAGTTAGGGCGCCTTGACTTTGGAATGACCCGTCTGAGGAGATCAGGGCTGCAAACTCTGTCTCATTTTTTAAATTACTTTTAAAATCCTACTTTTTAAAAATTGCTTTTCGGTCATTATCATTTATGTTTTATAACATTTTAGTCTTTGTGTTTTATAATGTGCAAAGTTTTTATGGCTTTTAGTTCATTATAATCTCAGTTTTTAGTTTTTTTGTAATTACTTTCTAACTGAGTATACACTTTATAATAGGACCGTGTTACTGGAGAGAGTTGTTACTGTTGAATTTTTTCAAATTCACTTACCGATGCTATCTGCCACAATCAAAATTTCATTCCACTCCATTGTATCTGGGTAGAGACTGGAATATAAAAGCTCTCAAAACCTAGACAAAATTGTAATTTGGGTGAACTGACCCTTTAAGAAATAGAATTTGTTAGTTTGTGTGTAACCCAGGGTAACACAACCTGTTATTGCTTCCCAGTCCAATTTGCTTGTTGCTCTGCTTGCAGCAGCTGACATGCAGATTTACCCTGATTATCTAATAATGAACTGAGGAAATGTGAATTATGAGGAAATGTGCATCACTGCTGTCTTGGGGGAAAAAAGCGCTTAACCTGACTGCATCTTATCTTTTCCTTAATGAATGTGTTGAGTCAGTCACATGACCCCTTGGGCCTGAAAAACGTATTAGAACTCAATCGTATGATTTGGAAAATACTGTACACAAGAGTCTGTGAGTAAACAGAAACATTTCTTCATTCCCAGGTCTAGTTTTGCAGACCCATGGTCTTTAATAAAGGCTTTACTGTCTGTGTTTGTGTGTGCCGAGGGAGAGAAAGAGAGGGAGAGAGAGAGGGAGGATAGTGAGAGAGACAGATAGTGACGAAAAGACTCCTCTGAGTGGCGTAGGATTATTGAAATGCACCTGGAAAGTAAACTAATTTTCTCTGCGGGTCAGAGGACTGGTTATGGTAATAAAAAGAGAGATGTCATTAGATTCAGTGGTATTTGAAGAGTTCTCTGGAGGAGGAGGAGGAGAAGGAGGAGGAGGAGGAGGAGGAGGAGGGGTCTTTAATATCTGTGGGTGAGAGAGAGAGAGAGTGAGACAGAGCAAAGTGTTTGTGCAAGTGAGTGTTTTGCAATCTGCTCCCCTGCCACTATCTCTGTCTCCTCTTTGTGTATATGTTATTCATGAGCTTGACCTACATGTGCCCATGCGTGTGTGTGTGTGTGTGTGTGTGTCAGTCAGTCCACGCAGCAGAAAGTGATAAGGTTCCGGTCCACTTTCCAAGATTCACCAACCACTTTCACGGTCTGACCACCCGGTTTGATATTTTTTGTGCGATCTCCGGATGACGATCTCTGCTGTGTTAATGCTTTCATATTTTTTTGTCTTCTGCTGCTCAGACCCACTTGCACCTGCTCAGTTCTTCTTCCCCCTTTTCATCAGCACAGACTCCTGTCAGAAATGTAAAATACAGGGAAGAAAGAAACAGCAGGAAAGTGTCTATATGAAAGTCTGTGCATTCAAACCATAAACACAGAGCTGTTTTATCACTCTAAATAACAAAATATGGCTGCAACAGATTGCAGTTAAGATGCTGTAGATTGTCTTTATTTGCCAAAATAAAGCTCTGTTCTTGGGTATAGTTGCCGCTCCGTCCTCAGTGATGGATTACATCATGTGAAATGCAAGTGGTCTCCTAAGCAACAGCAAGCAAGTGAGTCCAAAGGAAGCTGGACTGAGCAACATTAGATCTTTAGCCTCTCTCGTCCCTTTGGTGTCCTTCAGCATGAAACATCACAGGCTGTGCTGGTTAGTAAACATGAGCATGCAGTTTACTGATGTTATTTTACAGAGGTACTGGGTACCAAAGGGAACTGAAATTTTTACTTTCTTTACTTGTTTCCTCGTGCAGGCAGGATGTAAGACTGACACAGTCTGAAGTTGTTATTTATACTTTTTTAGAAGTGAGTAAAGTCATGTCAATTCAGCCAAATCACAGCTCTTTGGAAAATGCAACAAATAAGGCTGCATCTAACAGTTATTTTCATCATAAATTCAGCGGTATACCAGCTTTCTGTTTAATAGATTAATAGCTTACTCTATAAAATGTCAGAAAGCAGAAGGAGAATGCTCATCATAATTTTCCATTACTTATTTTTTCTGACAGTCCAAACCCCCAAGATATTAGACAGATATTAAATATATAAGGTACAGCGGTATAAAACAGAGACATGCAGCAAATCCTCGCATTTGAAAATCTGGAAGCAGTGACTGTTTAGCGTGCAGTTTAGCTTAATGACTTAATCAATTAGAAATATTGTTGTTGATTCATTTTCTGTTAACTGAATAATCGTTTCAACATGTTTTTGGCAGACCTCAGACCCACGTTACTGCCGGTAGTCCCCCCTTAGCTTGAGGACGAAGATAGACGTGTTTTGCAGGATGGGAAGTTTTAGGGTCATCCTAAAATCTGTGATTACATTTTACTGGATAAAACATTTGTATACATCACCGAATGAGTCAGCAGAAAAATCCTTTTAGGGAGGAAAAAAGGTGTGGTAAAATGTGGAGAAAGGCATTGTTAGACATACAGTATATGTGGCATGTAGTGATAGATAGCAGAACAAAACACCCAGCGGCACAAGGTAACTGCACAGGATAAGCATTTTTCATCTAATGGGAACAAATGAGGGTCATTGCAGTTCTGTACAGTTCTTCAACATGAAACCACTACATCCTAATTACAGTAAAAGGACATTTCTCTGTGCCTGTAGTTCATTTGGGTTGTGTATTTTTGTATCTGTGTTGCACCTCTGTTGTACTGGTCCCTGGTTAAAATGCAGACACATTCCTCCTGACCGTCCCCTCCCCTTCCTGTCCGTCTTCACCTCAGGACGTCCAGACGTGGTGGAGTCCGTTCCAGACGATCCCACATACAACGTGAGCAGCGAGCTCACCCTGGAGGTGAGCCGCAGTGATGACAACGCCCTCATCACCTGCGCTGTCGACCATCCCTCTCTCGCCCCGGGGGACAAGAGGAGCGAGCAGGCTCTGCGGGTGTTGTGTGAGTCAACTGGGGAATGGGGTGGAGTGGGAACGAGAGGAGATACAGAGAATGCTGTGGGAAGAGAGAGGGAGTAGAGGACAGAAAGATGTGAGAGGGAAATGCAAAGTGAAGCTGCTCTGTTTTTTTTCTCTTTTATTAAGTAGTATAGTCACATTTCTCCCCTTTGCAGTTTGATCTCTGTTCCAATAATTGCTACCTGTAATAATGGCCACATAGGAATTTAACCTTGCTCTGCTGGTGCACCTGCCCAGAGTTGAGTCACTGTGCATAAGAAGAGCAGGTTATCGTCTGAAATTAAACTATAAGCGACGTCGCCGGAGTCTGTGCAGGTGCTGCCACCCTGTGGGCGAGGCGGCGGTACTGCATCACCGAGGGAAAGTGATGTCGTTGTGTAAGGGGGGTTATGTCATTTTGGGAGGCAGAGAGATGGTGACGCCTACAGGATGCAGATGGGAGTAGATCGAGACGGGGATGAATGAGACTATCCGTGCTGTTTGCATGTCTGTACGGTTAGAAGTCCTGTGTTATGTAACTGTGTGTCTGTATTTGTGCGTTTGTCTTCCACTTACAGATTCCCCTAACGTACAGATCCAGCCTGAGAGTGATCTTCCTAGAGAGGGGGAGAAGTTTCATCTTCAGTGTTCGGGCAACAGCAACCCCGAGTAAGGCACACACGCGCACCCACACATGTCTCATTCCACACTATGTCTGCCCATGTGTGTGTGTGTGTGTGTATACCACCCACACCCTTACACGCGTAAAGACACGTTCACCTTCCAACTTAATTATCATCACATGTACAAATACACAGTTAGTGGTTGGTTTATTGTCTTCGATATAAAGATATAAAATGCATATAATGAAATAAAAAGCAGAACATCCAAACATCATTAAAATTCATGTTCTAACATTTCCTGGCAGCAACATAACCAAGGCTGTCTTGTCTGTGCAAACAAGGAGGGAAGTAAGATCATTAAGTAGAGTCTCGTAAGTTAGATGGCATGTGGCATATACACCAACATAGGAGTGCTTCATGTGTCATATCAGGTGGATGACAGGTGGAACGTAATTTTCAAATGAGCTTCAGTAAAGGGTTTACCATAGCTTAACTACAGAAAGTGTCCTGACCATTAGATGCCGTTGTGTTTCGTTATCAAGGTCAGTCACTGTTTGAAATTTTAAAACATCACTCTACTTCCGCTACTTACTTGCAGGACCACACCAGGTGTGTGATCATTGAAAACATGCTGTTTGAACATTTGACTGATGCTGCCATGTTTCTGGTGAGGACAGTTTTGGATGTTCTGCAGTTAATTCAAGATTTATGTACTTTCATACAGTGCTCTTGCCTTTTTATTATCTCTTCTTGGCCAGTACTATTGTATTCTCTCACCTCCATGACTTGAACCAGGTGTGAGTTCTTAATATTATTCTTATTTCTAGTAAATCTGAGCACATAACCGAACAGATCATCATTCATATCAAGCTGACGATTCCTCTAACACAAAAGCCTGCCCTTTTTTTCTCTTCCTAAAGTATGTACTGATGATTGACTTATAAACAGGGCGGGTTGGGGGCTGCTGTCCTTGCTCTAAGCTTTCACTCCAGTCACGCAGAAGGTCTCAATAGATTGTAGAGGTACTTTAAATCAGCATATAACAAAGCACACATGTAAACACATCCACGTAGTTCCTGAATAGGTATCAAAGTGCAAGTAGCAGCACTGATAACCTGCACACACACAGAGACACATTTGTAAGCCATCACACTATAGCCATCACAGATAGTCAAACACGACACGTGCACACATACACATGGGCGCAGTTAACGCAAAAACACCTGCTTGTGCATGTTCACTGATGCAATGTGAACACAGTGTGTCTGATACTACAAACACACAAACAAACTACAACTCCCGGTCTTAAATCCTGCCCACACAAGTACACTCTTTCCCCTGGCCTTTCTGCATTATAGATGAACCTCAAGTCAACCAGCCCTATCGATCTACTTTCCTCCCCCTCTGCTCCCCTCCCTGCCTCCCTCCATCCTTCCATCATCAGGTATCTCTCCGCCGCCGTGTCACTCAGGGCTCGTTCGCTCCTCTCCGTCTTGTCACGACGCCTCCTTGCCCTCCTCCTCTCCCCGTCCTTTCCTATAACTCTCCTCTATCTCTCCTCACACCTTTTCCATCTAAATCCCCCCTCCTCTTCCTCTTCCTCCTGCTCTGCTCCTATCCCTCCCCTCTCCCCTCTCTCCTCCTGTCAGCTCATCACAGGAGTGGCTAGGAATAAGACTAGTCGTTTAGTTTGATTGGCAGGTGGAACAGATAGGGGGCGGGGAAGGGGGAGGTGACTGTCATCACATGTACGTGCTTTTACAGGCAGCAAGGGAGTCGATAAATTATGGACGGGAGAAAAACAAGGCGTGCCACATGTGCCAAGGACAGGGGTTCAGTTCCCACCGGGGCCACCTATGCTGGAAATCTATTTATGTGTGATACAATTAGACACTGTGGATGAAAGCGTCCATTAAATTATGTACCTTCTATATAAGAAATAGGCTTCCTCTATGGTAATAAATGGTTCTGTGTAGTTTAAAATGGCCCTGACAGTGCAACGGTTCAGGGTTCAGATCCCACTGGGATCACCCATTCTAAAAATGTACTTAACTCTTAATACACAGAAAGGTTTTAGATAAAAGCGTACGCTGAGAGGCTGTATGTAAAAAATTTTTTTTTTAAAAATAGCGAGGCTATAGAAGAAGAGAAGAGAGAAAATGTGACATCGAGGCAAAAAAATGACAAAAGAAGGAGAGGTAGAGAGGGAAGGAAAACAAACCGACGGGAGAGGGAAGCGGAGAAAAGCGTGGGCGGAGAGGAGACAGAAAGATTTGGTGACAAGAAGCGAATGACTAAGACAGAGAGAGGGAGTGCAAACAATAGAATGCCTGGATGTGTGTGAGTGCGTGTGTGTGTGCATGTCTGCGAGAGAGGGGGAGCGTGCTCAGTTACGTGCACCGCTGCTTGTGGATGAGCTAGTGTCCAATAAAATCTGATACAGGTTGCCCCCGCAGCTGTCAGTCAAAACCCAATCACCGCGACGATGCCTTTCCTCCGACACACCCAGCCACTCAGGTCCCTCTCCTCCTCAGGAGCTGCCCTCCCCAATCAAACTCAATGAATGTCACACTCCATTCCACGATACACACGTTTCTCTTTCCGCGGTCACATCCTGTCAGGTTCAAAAGAATAACTCACCGTATCAAATTCTATACTGTGTTTCCTTGACGCCCAGCGGCAAGAGCGTTCTAATAGAAGAGAAAGGAATTTGTGCTGTACTTTCTATTATATTTCACATCTATTCGATCAGCACAGGCCCAGGAGTGCTTGCAATTGCATCACATTCCAGATCTTGATGTCATTTAACCAAGTTAAACTTCCTAAGACTGTTCACTTAATATACTTGCAGCTGAAAAGCCTTGCATAACGTTGACCTATCGCGTGCAAGCTTTCTTATGTGTGCTATCCTAACCCTAACCCACGGTTAGAAAACAGCAGGTGACATGTAACAGGATTATTCTAATCTGTAACCTATAAAAGGATAGAGGCAACCATATTCTACGTATATTTCTCTCTCTCCTTCTTTATAGTTAACAAAAGCATACATGAATTGATCCTACTCACAAGTATTGTCTGTGTAGCCAAAGCCTGAAATAGTTTATTCTGCTCTAAACTCATCAACGAGCCACATCATTGCACTCGCTGACCTGTTCTTTGTTAGGATGGGCACTCTGGTTTATTTTGAGTCAAATCCACGTAATCAGTCCTGCTGCTGTAAATACTCACTAGTTCACTAAATCTGTATTAATCCGCATCTTAAAATAGTCCCCAACATTTGCTTCCGTTTGAGCTACCTTTCTACTGCCCAGCTGTTTTAGGAAATTATTAAGATTTTTGTAAATTAAACTATATATTTATGATCCATCTTTATACAATAATTATTTTTTGGCCACTAAGGTGCAGCGCCATATGTCGTAAACAAAACATTTTATCAACTTATAAAGTTGTTATGGCAAACAAGTTAGCAAATCACACATCTAGTCGCGGTGCAACATTAACATTACTTTCCAGTCGTGCCAGTGTGAGACCAATATTCTCACTCCTTTTAGCTTAGTTTTGGTCTCCACTAAATGGAGAAGAAAACATATGGCTCTATAGCAGTTAAATGCTCCACATTCTTCACTAGCTAGCAGCTGACTTTGTCTGTCTGCTGTTTAGTGCTGGGCAGGGAGTGACAGCAGGTTCATCAGAGATTTTTTTGCTGAAACCAGCTGCCTGATGAGTCTTGAAACTATGCTGATTACTGAATCAAAACAGTTAAGCTGTGGGTTGTAAAACCAAAACAATGAGCTGAGAAAAAACTCTGTACACTTGAGGATAGCTGCAGAGTCATTCAGAGTGATTAGTAATTTAATCCACTGATTATATAAAAATAGTGATTAGAGCAGCTTTGAATATGTCCATCTTCTGTAGAGACTAGTGCCACAGACAGGGTAGGAAGTCACAAAGTAATGAGAGATGGACTCAAGCATTGTTGGTCTTCTCAGGGATTTACTGGAACATGAGAACAATATGAAATAACACCAGGCTCATCCTTTAATAATCTCTCCCTGTAAAAATACTGATCAGATGACAGACATTAGAAATAAGTGCTGGATTACAAAGATTTTGTACATTAACATAACAAGCAAAGCTGGCAAAGCTTCTATTAATAATTTAGCATAAACACCCAATAGCTCATTCTTTACTGTGATAATGATTATAGATGCAAGAGGGAGGAATATGCAGCACCAAAGTACCCATAATTGCAATAAAGATTGGCTTCAAGCGTATCATGACTTTTGTGCAGTGTTTACTAATGCATGCATGCTAATTGAAAAGTTTCCACATAAGCAGAGCTCATAGCCGGGAATAAAACCCAGAGTTTAGACCTGCATGATGGAAATTATCGGCACGGTCTGACCAATCCTCTTTCTGCACTTAAATGACCTCCTGTATAACAGACACAAGTTACAGCTTGTAAATGTGAAGTTAATTGTTCAGTTAATTGCATATTATCTAGAAGTTGGATTGGGATGCAATACAGCTGCTGATTGCATTTTATTGCAGGTGACCAGACACTAGCCAAACATGGCCAGGACACGCTTGTTTAAATTATTTTATGGTTGACTGTTCATTTTGTATTTGCTTTAGTACAGTACTTTTTGTGGATTGTTAGGATTTTATATTCCTTAAACGACATATTTAAAACTTTGAGCTTCCTAGTAATTCCACAGTCTCCCAAGTGTTTGCTAAGCAGGTGTCAAGGGAACAGATCATGTTTCTCACTGGCTTTCTGTCAGCGTTGCCCGGCAGCAACATCAGAGAGGGTTGTTGTAGGTTTTGCCTTTTGGAAACATCCAACTAGATTTTGAACTAAGAGGTCTGAGAGGCACATTGTTCCTGCCTTTAACAGGTAGAGCACAACCACAAATGGCCACCTGGTCTCCACCATGAATTTGCAGATCGCGCCTTTAGGTGTCGCTGAGGATTTTTTACACATTTCGAAGAGCGATTAATCAGTCCAACCCACTCAGGTCTGTCCCCGATTCAGGCTCCCTGTCATTGTAATTACTGTACATCGCTTAAGGACTCACACATTTACATAATTGATTCTTTTATCAAGGCACGTCTCGCTATCTCTCTCATACACAATCTGTTATGCAGAATGGATTTTTTTTTAACACAGGCTGATTTGAAATGCTGATCTTTGTTCTGTCATCTTCTTCTCCCTCCGTCTCTTTTAATCTTTTTTTTTTCTTCAAGCGGCGGCACTCCTCATAACACCATCCTTCATTCCATCCATCATTTTCTTCACCATTCCTTTCTTTCACTTTGAGCGCCTGCTGCAAGAACTCTCACCCCTCATCCCCCATTCATTCTCTCCTTCTCCCTCAGTCTCTTCTCTGTTTTCTCACTGTAACATCCATCTCTTTCTGTTATTTCTTCCCACTTGCTCCCCTCTCCTGCTTTTTTATCTTTTCTTTTTCCACCTTCATTCCTCCCAGTCTCACCTTTCTTCCAAACCTTTCTCCTCTTTCCCTTTCCATCTCTACTTCACCCTTGATCATTTTTTCCTTTTTTTCTCTCTCTCCTGCAGCACTTGTCACAGGTCCCCTCTCCTCTCATCACTTCGGCCCCTCGTTTGATTTAACTCTACTTTTTTTTTTTTTTGCAGAGCATGTTCAGTTCAACTCAGGACTCTCTCTTTCTGTGTCTCTCTCTACCTCTCTCCTGTCTCAGGCCCACCTCCTACGCGTGGGAGAAGAAGGATGGAGAGCTCCCCCCACTGGCCAAAGTTGATGGTGCTTTCTTGCGCTTCGAGATGCTCAACAAATCAGATAACGGTGTCTACCTGTGCCACGCTGACAACGGCATCGGACAGAGCCAGGGAGAGTACACACTCCTGGTGCAAGGTAACAAGAGAAAGTGAAAAGAAGAAAGGAAAGAGGGATGTGTGGTGGGGAAAAAAGGGGGACAAATGTAGACAAAGATTTGGGATGTCTTCTTCTTTTACGTTTCTTCATCACGTTTTTTTTATCGTCGTTTGTTGTGGCTTTTGCTTGTACTTCCATCTTTTTTCTCTTCTGATTTTCTTTCGTTTCTTTCCTCCTGTTTTTGTTTTTTATTTTTTATTTTACTTTTCTCATCCAACTGTGCCGCCATGACCACCACCGCTTACCATCCAAACGCTTTCGCTCGTTCTTATGCTTCTTTCCCCTTCACTTTTATGTGTCCCGTTTGTTCGATCCACGGCCATTTTTTGCGCTTTGCTTCCACATTCCCACTCCTCCTGTGCCTCATCTTCCTCCTCCTCCCAACATCCCCTGGACCCAGACTCCCTGGACGCCACCACCAACCTCTCCCCTGGCTCTGAAACCGATCCATCTTTCCCTCCTTTCCCCTCCCCCCCCTCCTCCCCGACCTCCTCCTATCTCCCATCATCCTCGCCTCCTGACGTCTTCTCTGGCTCTGGCTCTGATCCCACTGATTCCTCCTCCTCCTCCTCCTCCTCAACCTATCTCCCATCGTCCTCTCCTCCTGAAGTCTTCTCTGGCTCCCGCACTAATCCCACTTTCCCCTCCTCCTCTCCCTCTGACCTCACCTCCTTCCCCGACCCCTCCCCTTCTCCCACCACCTCCATGGTTGACGCGTCGACTACCGTCTCCAAATTCCCCACCACCACCCTCTCCAACGCCCTCTTCCCCGACCTGCCAATCGCTCCCTCCTCCCCCGCAAGCATCGC
>JAPMOB010105194.1:0-10558 GCA_029875015.1 Lepomis gibbosus
CCCCTTAAAGGCTCAAAAGAAAGAAAAAAAAAGAATTAACTGGGGCCAAGACCTGTTGGAATAAGGAATACAAAAATGACAAAAACAGTCTTATACTTATATCAGGCTGTAGTTGGGCCACCGACGCTCATGTGAAAGAAAAAGGATAAAGGGAGGAAGGGATGGGGGGGTTGAGGGAAGAAGGGGAGATAATTTGAATTGCTGGAAATGTGGAGAATGCTTTGAAATAGCGTTAACACCTTCATGTGGTGAATACAATTTGGGCAAAAAGTATAACTGAACAATTGACTGGCTACATAAAATATGACCAATCAAAAATCCAAAAAATCTGAAGTCGGTGGAGTGGAATATTGACCTCAGCAGGCTTTTTACTGGAGAGTATTGTGAAATTAAGTGGACATGGATTAAGTATTTCCCATGAAAATGTTGACTTACCATATGCTTTAATAGTTAAAGTACAGGTAAATTGGCAATGGCAACATTTCTATAGTGTTTATATCCAAAGATCTTTGAACTCAGATGGATGATGCAAAGTGCAAGCCTCACCATCAGGATCTTGGATCTCAAGGATACTCTGACAAAACAAGCTGGCACTAACCTACTTTTCACTTTTTATATTTATATGCAGAGACTCTTTTTGCAGCTGCCTCAAAGCAACTGTTCAAAGTAAAAGGTCATGTTTTCATTAGCCCTGACTGAATTTGGTGCTTGAAGATCACTGTATGCAGCCACTTTTTCTAAATGAACCCCATACTCCCACTGACCAATATGAAGTCCTGCAAAAACATGAAACACTGTGTTCCATTAACTCAAAAAGAGCTGCATCTCTTACCTGTGTGTCTGTGAATCTCTCACACTAATAAAGCATTCAGTGTCCATACGGCTCAGATGGGGAGGCTTAGATCAGAGCTTGTCATCTCCTGCATTCCCTCTCTCATGCTGCATTGGAGTAATGATTTAAAGTATCACGGCCAAAGTACCGTGAACAAAGGGAAGCAAACACCATGAGGCTCTATTCTTCAAGGATGAGCTACGACGCTGCACCCTGGCCTATTTGATGTGATTATATGGTTCTATATTTTTTATTGTAAGGATGTTACTACTTATTTAATAAAGGAGAGCAGAGTGATGAAGCCTCTAACCAGAATATCTATTACTGAACCACCTGGTATATGTTATTTTTGGCAGGTTTCCATTAGATTTAAGCAAGAAAACAGATTTGAGAAGGTTTTTAAAAAGCACAGTCTGAAAGTATGGAGCTTGATACATCATTGCTAGTCAAATTGGGCTGGTTTGGATGGGGTTCATTTTGATCTGTGGTTGTTTCACTGCGAATGTACCTGGGACTTTATAAAACAGAAAGGGGAATAAATAAAGAAAACAAGAAAATCACTGTTGGCCTTAAGCTAAGATCCCTTCCTGCTGATTTTACCCAATATGATGCTGCCTTTCCTGCTGCTCTTTCCAAGTCGATCGACCGTTCATATGCTGAGCACATTTTATACTTATACTTTCAGTATGGTATCCCTGTTTAGTTGCCTAAACTTAATCAGAGGTGGCAAATCAGAAAACACTCATAAGCGGACGCATGGGTCTTTTTGAAACACAAGCGACCCATTCTGTTGTTTAGCAATGTATGAGGACGTGGAATCACTGTAACAAATGCTACAACATACTAGCAACTAAATGTTATCGTATTATAAGAAACTGGTTATAATCCTCACTCAGTCTAGTGTAACCTTGACTGTTGTTGTATGACATGTAACAGAGCTATTCATTTCCGATCTGTGGAGCTCAAGGCACTGCAGCCTATGACAGCACGTGCAAACAGACCCTGCCAGATGAAGCACTTTGACAATATGCAGCATGAAGAAATGCTGTGCAAATACTGACACACAACAAGTATGTACACAAAATCTGTTTTCGGGGTTAAAAAAAATAGAGCAACCATACATCATTCCTAACGTACTTTAGTTAACTAGCTAATGATAAGGCATGTCTGGATTTTGAGCTCTAGATTAGGAGAACCAATAAGCAAAGAACCACTTTTGGACAGCCAAATCAAATCTTCATTGACCCTCTCTAAAGGAATGCATTACACTGAAATCACGGCCGTCAGTGGCTACAGCGATCCTTTTGAAGTTGAACATGAAAACTTAAATAGAGCACACATATTGGTGATGTGATTCTTATACTGATCTCTGTGCTGCCAGATTTAGGCCCTGCTTTTGAAGGCCACTTTTGAGATTCAGCAAATGAATGTGTGATGTTGAGGCTCTTTGTGTGCAGTTTGAACAGTATCTGCAATCCGCGGTCATTTCACAAAAGACAATTAATTCTGTGTCACGAGGGCTGCAATATTAAATTTAAACGCAGTCACACACGGTCTGGAAGTCAAAATAAGTTCCCACATACAGTCTTTTATCTTTTAAAACTGTCCAATTTACATAAAAACTGAACTGAGGAGAAATTGTGCTTTACAAGACAATGTGCTGTGGACAGCAAAGATAAGCAGAGCCAGTGGACGGTATGCAACAAAGGTCATATCATGAGTTTATATATGACATTTATCGCATATCTTGCACATGTGCCGGAGCAAGGAGCGGTGCCATGCACTGCGATACCATTCTAAAGTTTGACATTTATATCCACTTTGTTTTCACTGTCTTTTTTGGTTTGCAATAAAACAATTCCTTCCTTTCTTAAAGTATTTTCAATGATGTGCCAACAACTTCTAATAATGGTCAATAATGGTTGATTATCAACAACATCTCATCCAGTTGGCTGCAAAAAAGAAATCAATCTTGTGTCTGAACCACTTGAATCACAATAAATAAGAAAAAGCTGTTGAACGTATTGGAAATACATAGATGTACTGTATGTAGTGGCACGTGAGCCTAAGTAACATCTACTAGCCTTTTTATAGTGATAAAGTGTTATGTAAAACTGTGGTTGAAGTACTCGACCCTTGAGATGAGCTGACATGCCTCAAGGACGCCCTTACTCAAGCAAACATTGGCTGTTGATTACAATGTGAAGACAGCACCAGGCTGTGAAGAATAGCAGAGATGTGACAGAGCCACAGCGCTGTCAGAACATGCTGTTTCCAGTGGGCAAGACATGTCTTAGCTGTGTTTTACAGTCATCATCCATCTCATGAGGATCTTATTGAACAGTTGTTCATCAATTTTAATCAATATTCTGTAGCTGTTTAAACAAATCACATATTGGCTCACATTTTACGCACATTTCTGCGACTCAGAAGCATCTTTTTAGTATTTTGAAGTATTTTCCTCCAGCTTAACAACAATACTTTGGCTGTAAGGCGGTGGCAAGACACTTCTGAGAGCACAGCAGGACTGTGCATTACCACATCCAGCGTCACACTGATGGAGGACTGAAGCTGCTGCTGTTGAGCTGCTGACATGCTGCTTCAGCTGTTGTAGACAAGCTGTTGGTTCAGCACCAGGCTGTCAAAACTAACTAAGAAAAAGCAAAGGGGTAGCATGGAAGGGGCTTATTGTTCCAGGTACTGGTGAGAGGATAAAATATGATCCAGGAAAGCAGGCTTATGTGATAGATCCGTGAGTCTGAGGGATTATCAGATGCCAAAACACTGAGCAGTTTATGAGACAATGAAACAGGATTTTAAAACTCTGAAAAGTTCCACAATGGCAACGGTTTCATCTTTTATCCCAACAAGTGCAAGATAAACCCTAGACTAATCAGTAATCTACCAGGACACTTTTCTTCAACCTTCAACTTTTTTGTCTGAACCCCCTATTGGCAGATGACATCATTTGTCAGTGCTTTTCTAAAACCGTTACGCATTGCTGCTGCAAAAATAAATCAGTTTTATGATGTGACATGGTGTGGTGTGGTATGGTATAGAGAAACATCATGGCTTGGGTTAAAATGACTAACCCGTTAAGGTTGGGGGACCAGTGTTGCCATGGTCACAACAACAACAACCGCGTGGTTAAGGTCATGGAATGAAAAAAAACAACAATTGAGTCATGGTTGAAAATGCGCAACAGTCCGATGTTATGTTGAACACAACACTGGCACAGAGACACAATGGTGTAAAGAATAAGAGAGTTTTGTTACGAAGGCCACCAACTTTGTGCAGTTCTCCAGCCGTCACCAAAGTGCATGTGAGCACAGCTGAATGAATAGAAACACTCATCAGCATTCATTAGACACTACATCAAAAAATTGAGAACACAGCACATGTAGTCGCAGAAAAAAATTAAATAAACGTATTGAATTCACAACACAATCAAGATACTGGGGCGGCTGTGGCTCAGGAGCGGGTTGCCTGTTAATCAGAAGGTCGGCGGTTCAATCCCCAGCTCCTCCAGGCTGCGTGTCGAAGTGTCCTTGGGCAAGATACTGAACCTGAATCTGAGTGGTTGAAAAGACTAGAAAAGCACTATACAAATACAGAGCATTTACAAGATAGTATATATTTAGACTGTACGTACTGCAGTGTTCAATATGTGCATATTCATAAATATACAGTAACCCCAAAGAAAACTCTAAATGAAAAGTACATTACACTCAAAAAAGTTTTGCAACTGCAAAATCCATCTCAATGAGAGATTCGTTCTGCCTCAGCATAATGTCTGTGTTCTGGCTCCGGCCAGAAGACTTGGTCCACATGACATGCAACCTTTATCCTTGCAAAGCCTCGGGGGAAAAACCCTCTGGTGTGCTGGATGTCTCCTTACTGTAACAACACTCCACATCTATCTCACCACATGCCAATTTCATTGCCTGTAAGAGCTTTTTCTTAGTAAATAAGTTTCAGTCATAGACCTTCCACCACCATGCAGAGAAAATTCTTCTATTGGCTTGAGAAAAGGGCTGTATGGTTGAAGGAAAACATTTATGAATCACTGGGTGTTGATTTATGTTAAACCGTTTGCTTAGCGGGACACCACAGTGAAAGCTGACATTGTCCCATAGACAGGATGCACTTGCAACTGATGATCCTGCTGCTCACGCTCAAACTCAGAATTCCAAAGATCACCCAGAAAAGTAAGAAGATGTTCAGTGTTATATTGGCTCCAAGGTTGAGGTAGAGAAACTGTCCCTTACTTATAGCTTGGTCAATGGGTGACATTGCCATTATGCTGGCCAGGGACTCAAACCACATATTGGTTTGATGACATTAGAAACAAGTGTGCAGAATTATGAGTTGTTGTGTTTAAACAATGACAGCTGTGTTGTAGGTGTGTTTAACTTTTGCTGCATGTATTTACAATTTTGCAACACAAGTTCATCACTGTGCAAAATGTGTTTTAGTGAGCGAGAATGTGTTTAGAGTTTTGCAAAAAGAGTGGATGAGATTTGCAAATGGTGTCTAACTACCTAAACTTCAAGGTTTTGCCCAAAGAGTGAGTGATCCGATAAAAGTGTTTAGGCCACTGAGCATGGTAGAGAAAATGGGGTTTAGTCTTTTAGAATTTCAGAAAAACTGAAGTAGGATCCCATTGTGTTTTTGACAGGACCTTTTCCTTGGCACACCGTACATGTGTTTACAGCAGTATCATTCTGCAAACATTTGATGTGATGATCTTGTATTCATTTTACAATTCAGTCAGGTTACCATTTCACCCAAAGAAAAAGATTTTGTTCTCAGGACCTCACACAAGCTCAAGACACCATAAAGAATGCTGATTACATTAGCTAAAACTGTTATTGCCTCAGTGCTATTACCTCTAACTCCCATGGTGATTTCTTGTTAATGGAACGGTGTGTAGCCCTTTGTGTGTTTCTTACATGTGTTTGTGTGGGCAGTCACGTACCACAACGGTGTGTTTGTGTGCATGTATTTGGCATCATTATTTCCTGACCGCAGGTCACCTTCCAAAATAACAGTATACATTTTGTTCTGTGTTAATTATAAAAGCTAGATTATTTTCTGCTGAAGTCTAATGGGGTTTTGTGGATTTGTGTCATTGACATGCTTTGGAGAAATGAGCTCGGGTGTAATGACTTGACAGGTGAAAATGCCAATTTACTGTAGTGTATCAGAATTGACCTTATCAAGGTTCAGAATTTCATAAATCCACAAGAAATGGCTGTTCATTATAAGTTTAATTTGACACTCCAGTGGTGTGTGTCCTGGTGAACTTCTCATTAAATAATCATAATTAATCATTGTGTGTGTGCATATGTGTGTGTGTGTCCCTGTTATAATATTCCCCCAATAAGTAATCTTTCATTCTGTGCCACTGTGTAAGTGGTCAGCTAAACATAGGCCCTATAGGGGAGTCATAAACCGAGGTGATGGTTTTATGAATTCAGCTCGGTTCATTTGATTCAGCCACAGCCAACCAACCACGTTGACGCTGAACACTGTCAGGCAGCTGCCCGGGGAGGTGTAGTTGCAGGGTAGAAGGTAACAAGAATGTGCACAATTGAGGGTCATTTTGCTCAAGAACTGCTGAATATTGACTGAATATTCAAACCAGCGTTACTCTGGTGGCTCCTGACCATTTACTGTGTCAGGTAGATTGTCAGTGTAATAGCAAAATTGCAGTGTGAAGGTGCAGTTATTGTTTTTATGACTTAATATCTCATAATTATGAGATTTTCTGTAATTATGATAATTATGCCTTGGAGAAAGAAGAGATGCCACCTGAGCTGCCAAGTGACCATCTAGAGACTAACTATTAGACACTCAGGTCTGATTAGCCTGCGGTGGGCCTGGATCGGCTAAGGGTGTCGAGGTACACAACTGAAGATGTGTCTTAACAGTAGCAACATTATCCAGTGCTCATCTTCTAGAACAACTGCATGGAAGTCAGTTTACTTTATTTCAGTGGGATAATACACTCACTGTCAATACCGCCTTCTAGGGAGTCCTGTGTAGGTATATTACAGTTCTCATAATTGACCCTTCGCCTGACGTGAAAAAAAATAAAGACAGAAGCTAAAGCCTACTGATCACAGAGTAAGAGTGAACCACCGCGTCACCTGTCGATTGAGACAAAGGACAATGATATTAAGGTTCAACACTGCTCCTGTACAGCTGGGTAGTTCTGTTCACTATTACAGTCATTAAAAAGCAAAATCAGTAACGTTACATGCAGTAGTAAGTTAGCTAGCGTTAGCTAACTAACATCACATTAGGAACAATCCACAGCCTACATTTTTCTGGATTTATTTTAGGTTATGGAAAGGGAATAAATCATACCTCTCCTTTCAACCTCTCTGTGGAGTGACTATAACTATTACAAGTGCTCCAGGAACAGAGTTTGACCATATCTTGGAAAAATACAGCAAAAAAAAAAAGAAGCTAGAAAACGTATCCTTTTGCATACGAGTCAATGGAGCGCAGCTATGGAAGTGTCTGACCTCAGTGAGAACGAGTACTATCCTGCGCTGTGATTGGCCAGCTGCGTATTCAGGGCAGGGGCTTAGCGTAGGGTCAATTGCTGAGACACATTTCTTCACCCATGTTCTCAAAACTTTACACACAAAACCAGATCTTTAAACTACATTCACAGTACCCCTGAGTCTCCTGCAATCAAACAGTTGCTTCAAAACCATGTAATCTGTGGTCAAAAAGGATACTTTGTACACTTGCTTCATGCGTACCCTGTTGTGTTGGAGGGCACAGGCAATAAGGCCAATTCAAAGTTTACAATGTTTTCTACAACTCTTTGCAGATTTCACGCAGTCGAATGCAGGGGAGTTTCCAAGCACTTGAAACACTGGGGGCTTAGCCCAGCCCAGACATCTTTCATTATTTTCACCTGTCCAGTGTTATAGGCCAAATAAATACAGCTGATGATAATAATAAAATATTAAAAGTAAATTTCATGCATTCTGTTGAATTTTTCTGCACCAATTTATTGATGAATGTCTTTATTTATATAAAAGGACAAACAAAATCCCAGTGACAGGTGACAGTAAAAAATATAAAAAATATAGTGTCATATAATGCAGAAAGGCTCTTGGGCATCCTGTATTGGTGTGACATAGGTTTCTCCTGTATTTCAACTTTTCAAATTTAATTTAATCCCTGCTGAGTCTACATGCAGGCATGACTAAAGTAGCCTAAAGTCCTATTAAATATGCATGTGGCACTTTTTCACCTCAATGATTAATTAGCTTAAAGAGGTTATATTATGCACATTTTCAGGTTGAAAATCCTATTTAGGGGTTGTACCATAACAAAAAACAACTGTTTTCACCTTGTGTTGAAGGCTTCGTTTTAGCTACGGAGTGATATATATTGCCTCTACAAGATCTTTGTTAGGAGTTGAGGCACATGCACAGTTCCAAGGTAAGGACTACTAGCCAATCAAAAGTAGGGCGGGTCGTGAGAAGCCAGTAAACACTTTGCAAACCTATTACATGCACAAAAAAATATATAACTCAATAAATGAGAGGGAAAAAGCCAAAAAGCAAATGACCTCTTTAAATAATTTTAATTCAGTTAGAAACTCCTGGACTTTAATAGCTCTTGTGTTTCAGCAGCTTTTCTACTTATTTTCAAAATTTTCTACCCATTTAGAATCTCTCCCACATATCTGTGTTCTCTGACATTTACATACATTTACAATAACATTTTGAGACCAAAGTAATTTTACTACGAGAATATAATCGCAATCTGATGAGAATTAAGTTACAATATTTAAACAAAATCTGCCTTCTCCTCTGCTGTGCAGTAGACTTTGTGGTGTGGTAGAATAGGCTATCCCCGTCAGACCGTCCAACAGACACAGACAACGTCTGGGACTGTAGGCCTACTGGATGACATGAGCGCACTACTCTTCATCAGAAGTAGAAAACCGAAACTGAAATCTCACCACAAATCCACACAAATATTAACTTCAGCACCTGTGAAAAAGTGCAGCTCACAGCCTCTTCACGTTACGTGAATTTCAAACAAAATGTAGTAGCAATATTATTGTGATTAGCTTCCGTTCTTTAAAGACCTGGGAAACAGTTCTTCTACCCTCACGTGGTATTCTACAAAAGGGAAAATGCACTTACAGATATACATACAGTTGAAATAGTAATAGACATCACATTTATATGTAAAATGTATTGTAAAAAAGGTTTTATTTTTTCCCCAGGCCCCCTTGTATTGACAAAGTGATGTACTGAATCAAAGGTATACAGTTAACTTTAAATGACAAAAATGAGACAATCAAACAATTTCCTGTTCTCTTCTCTGAATGTCCTGATTATGGTGGCCACAGAGAATCTGCTCAAATTGGGTTGCTCTCTTTGTCCTGCTTCCCTCATTGTGATTCCATGAACAAGAACATGTTCTATCACTGTTGCTCGAATTTGATCTAAAATTACTGTTCTTGGTCTTGGTCTTCGTCCTTGTACTCTCCGTCCTCGTCCACCACCACTTACACGTACTCTTCCTCCTCTGCCTCTCAGATTGTTTCCATCCATTGTTGCAATGAACATTCAAAGTACCTGGACCACCTGTGTACTCTGAACTGGCTTATATTCTGTACGACTGGTTTGATCACATCATTAGAAACAAACGTGAACAATTATGAGTTGTTGTGTGTAAACGATGACAGCTGTGTTGTAGATGTGTTTTACTTTTGCCGCCTGTGGTTACCATTTTGCAAAATGTGTTTTAGTGAGTGAGACTGGCTTTTGAGTTTTGCAAAAAGAGTGGATTAGATTTGCAAATGTCTAATGTCAAAAAAGGTTTTGTCAATAGAGTGATTGATGCGACAAATGGGTTTATGCCACTGAGCAGCTGGTTCAGAGAATAAGGTTTAGTGTTATAGCAATTCAGAAAAACTGTAAAACAAACAATGATAAAACTATTAAAACATATCAAACAATAGTACCATTCTGTTTAGTCTGTTGATCAGGCATACTGGTGTCTCAAAGTACTTGTTAACCTTGTGAAATCTCATCATTTGGTTAGGTTTAGGCACAAAACTATGTGAGGACTTGGGGAGTGAGAACATCCTAATACTGTTACTTCATTTATGTCCACAACACAATCAATAGCAGCCATTTGCTTTAAAGTCATTGCAGCCATTTTCAGAAACGGTTATATGTTTTTGCTGTATGGCCTGTCATGGAGTTGTGCAGCTCTGCTGATCAGACATTGAATCTGGTCTAATCCTATTTACACTGCAATAGCGAGGTCGTTCCAAAGTAATCTACAGTGAGTAAAGAGATGCGCATTGTACGTGATGGTAATGCATTTGCTCTGCTTATAGGGTCCTTCTCATAACCCAGTCGCTATCTGTTAAGGAGTCCCGGGTGTGTCTAAGGTTTTTGTTAGAGAGCCAAAAGAGCATGGGTTAAGTTCTTTGAGGTTTTAGGGATAGCGTATTACTGTAACTCTAAAACCACAGCAGCTCTTTCCATGTTCTCCGTCAGAGCCTGCTGATGTTCCTTTCATCTTTTTTCTAAATAATATAGAACAGCATCTGCAGACATATGATTCCATTTGTCCACTGTGTTGGACATGTCATGAGATAATAATAATAATAATAATAATAATAATAATAATAATAATAATAATAATAATAATAATAATAATAATAATAATAAT
>JAPMOB010105315.1:0-11348 GCA_029875015.1 Lepomis gibbosus
ATGAAACGGGTAGTGAGCTGGACTGAATATTATAAGATTGCGTCACACTTTATAACAGACCGCAGTAAGTAAATTTACTTACTGAGCCATCCACTAACTAATGTTAGTGGATGGCTCTTCCTCTGGGTTGTATATTATGTGGGTCATGTTAGTTACAGAGAGGTGGAGAAGCTGTGTACCGATCAGTAAAAGGCAATAAATCTAAATTCAACCTTACAAAGCAAACAGCGGCGGGTCCGAGCTACTGTAGCGTTAGCTAGCTGCTCATGGCTGCATCACTATGGGATGGTAAACAAATCGCTCCACATTAGCTTTTTACCGTTACATCATTTCTTGCAGGCTATGACAAGTTGAGTTTATGTTGGAGTCTGTGTTGTGCTGGTCTTTCTTAGTGTTAGCAGACTCCATGTCGTAAGTTGCATTGTCGCTGCTGAGTTCAAAGTCAGTAGGCACAGCGAGAGGCTCGGGAGCGCGCATGCAGGTGTCAGTCACTGGTTTTTGCGGAAAATCCGACCCGGAGCCTTCAAATAGGAATACCTGCCTTCAGAGTTAATAGCCATACCCGGCAAGTGGATCATTTTAATGTCAGATTACAACCCCTTCACACACGGGCAATAAAAAAAGGATTCATTTTAGTAGAAAAACTACATACAGCCCCTTTAAGAGGAGTCTTACTTGAGCACAGTTATGATACCCTAAAAGACAATAAAAAGACAATAAAAGCGTATCCCAAAACAAAGTTCCACATTTTTAAGGATGTCAAGTATTGTATCAAGCGCAAGAGGCTTCCCTTCAGGAATAAGGCCAAATGCAATTAAGATCCACACAGATAGATCGGAACCAGAACCAGAACCACAGCTAAAAGACAATACAAGGAATACATCATGGAATTCTGTGCTGATAACGAAAAGAAACTGTGGGCCACCGTTACCAATACAAATATGAATCCCACCAAGAAACCACTACACACAGCAGATGACAATACTAAGGTAAATTATTGGAACAGCTTCTAAATTAGGTTTGATTCACATGATTTCTCTTCAGAAAGGGGACAGTATCATTAATGCCATAAGAACGGATGATTGTGTTCCAAAGATAGACAGCGGTGGAAGGGAAGCCACAAGAGTTTTTAAAAGAACAAACAGCAATAAGGCAACAGGACCTCATGGTGTCTCAGCTTTCCTTTTGAAGACGTGCAGAGGAACCTACACCAGCCTGGGTCACTGTTTTTCAAAGGTCTGTTGATTCACACACAGTGCCATCTCTCTGGAAGATGGCATTCCTCCTCTGCCAAAAAAACCTGTTCCTCAAATAATGGCCGAGTGAACCTGACATTATCTGAGCTTAAAGTCATCAACATCCACCAACATTGGCAGCCACCTACCACATCTTTTGAAACTGGTTCTGTGAGTTTGATGACATCTCCTCAATAGACAATGGCTCTTTCATTTCAAGTGTATATGCATATATAAAATATAATTGTAGTTATTACGATAAATTCCATTAAGACATTTTTAACTTGTGTTGTAATCAGTCTTGACACAATGTCTAGTTATCTACCAGAAAAAGAAAGAAACATTATTTGGATCATCCATTAAAAGGAGCATGGACACATACAAAAAAGATACTAAAAATTCAAGCTTGTGGAAAACAAACAAGTAACACAATTACCTCCTTTTATGTGCAGATACAGTACAGTATGAGTGACATTCAAAGAAAAGCACTGCTGTTGACACACCACTGGGAAATAACCAGACAATGATGTCCTGACACACAGGTATACACATACAAGTGTATCCTGTACACAGACATTTACACACACCTATAAACACACAAAAGAGTTCAACAAAGGTGTCTGAGAGATGTCTGCAGCATCTGACAAGCAGTGCAATCTGATTTATTATTATTAGGATTATTATTGCTTATCAGAGCCTCAGAGGAATCTTTGCCCTATTGGATACATGATTAATCTGTGAGAAAATTATCGGCGGCATCCTTGGAGGCTTCTTTTTAAATTGCAGCGCAGTGTCCCTCAAAGAATACGAAACCTGGAGAAGGCATACAATTTATATGAATAAGCCTTTCTTATTCACCATTTCTTTTCAGAGTAGAGTTATTCACTCACCCACTGAAGACATTCAGTGTATTCACGATTCAAAAACCTTCACCTGTCTCATTCATACTGCACTGACAGCTGATGGTACATAAGTGGATTATGTAATGTCCAACCAACCAACAGACAAGTGCATTAGTGTCACATTCATGCAGCGATAGGCTACTGTACTGTACATCCAAGTGAATCAGTGTGTGTCTGTGTTGATCAACACTTAATTGCTTGGTGAAGTCTCTGGAGTTCTCTTTAAATTCACATCTACATGATGCAGGGTGGGTGGGAAAGAAAATGACAGCATGGCTTTTTAAATCAGTTTGTTTTTTCTCCTGCTTCTTCCCACTCTGTCACTCAGCGGGTTGTGGTGATTCGGCAGTACACTATGTTGGCCAATTAAATATGTGCAAGGTAGAACATGTTGGGTGCCATGTATTGTAGAGCTTTTTGTACTCGTTACTTGCAAATAATTGAGGTAAAATTTAGCTAATTTGCCATGAGTACGATGAGTCTACTTGCTTGATTTTTAGGAAAATGCATGTGCAAAGTTAAATGAGAATAAGAAAAAACACCATTTTTTTGGCCACCAGTCCAAAATGTCTGATTTTGCCGCATTGTAAACAGCTTTTCAAAACACTTGTCACAGAAAACTCTACTGTGATTGGTGCGTTGCGGCTTTTGGCATGCAGGACTTGTATTTTTTTAACAAGGGACGGATACACCAGCAGCACCAACACAATCCACGCTACACTTGATGTAAACAAGATTACTGAACAATATTTATAAAAGGGGTTATGGTAGGTTGTTGTCTTTAACCTTACCTGCACACTGCTCATAACATTTCCTGGAAGAACCTGAACTGGAGATGCCAAGGCACTAGACATTCAACATTTGGTCGATTTGGGAATGGGAAGAAAGGGTTTGCTTGAAAAAATAAACATATTTTAGCATTCGGCATCGTATCTGCAGTATAGTAGAAACATTTCAAACAATACCCAGCCTCAGGTGTGGGAACATTACATGGTTTTAAATCCCTTCCATAGTTTTTAAACCCTTCCTCAAATATAAACTCCTGGATTGAAGCATAGAGCCCTTGCTTTAGCTGATTGGCAGTAGAAGCTGCATTCATGCTTCACAATCACTGGCTCAGTTATCAGCTGTTTGACTACCAGCTGATTGACAACATCCAATCATATTTGCCTTGGCCATTAGAATGTAAAACTCCTCAGTATTACTTTGCTGATGCGCTCATGCCAACAACGTTTGCTGCTGCAGCTCCCTCCGCTATCCACTATTAAGGGAGGAGGGGGAGGGAGTGGGGGTTCTCTCAACAAATTTTTTTCTGTTGCTCACATCCTTTGAGAGCTTCCTTGAAAAGCATAGCCCTGTCAGGCAAATATAACTGTATAGCCATGTGCTATAAATTGTCAGCTCCTTGACATGAGTGTCTCTGACAGAATAGTGTATTTGCATCTGAAAAGCCTTCAAACTGGACTTCTAGTTTCCTAAAAAAACATGCACACATCAGCGCTCACACCAACACACCAATTGTTTGATTCTGTGCTGCTGTTGGTCTGAATATGGCCTTTGGTGTTTGATGGGGCATCCAGATGGGTTATATGTCAGCATCATACTGGGCAGCTGTGATCTGATCCCTCGTCTTTGTTATACAGAAATACGTAAAATATTGACTTGACAAATTAGCATTTTATTGGTTGCCTTTACTTTTGATAATTCTCGTTACAAATCCCTATCTTTGCTATGTGATCATATTTGAATATAATGCACAAAAGCAAGTATCGGATAGCTCAACAGCCTTAATTAAATTAGACTGCAGTACCAAATCCCCATTTCTGTGTCCACTAACAATAACTTCATCACTATCTGGGACCTACAATGGAGCGGACCCGTGGTTGTAATAGGAGCTTACAGAAAAAAACTACTCTGGGGTGTGGAAATGTTAAGAAGCAGGATTACACTGAAAACTGAAAAGGAATTACATGTAAATCTATATATTCTGGACAATGTCTACCTAATTAAACTTAAATTCTGCCTCTTGGGGGTGTTTTACACAAATCGGTAATTCTTCAAGGGAGCTGCTATTGCACAGTATTTTTAAGGATTATTTTAAGACTTAACCTGGTTCTTCCCTCCCTCCTTTGTGTATTCAAAACAGTAAATTCACTTTATAATAGAATAATGCGCATGTAGAATAGAATAGCCTGTAAGAAAAGGGTGTCATATCAATATATCCACTCCTATGAACAGCAGTTAAGACTACTGTGTGTGAATTCATTTAAATATGATGAATGATAAGGCATAAGACAAGCTGTAGGCTGAATGTGGACGGTGCCGGCCCAGTGGGAACATTAATAGTGAACTCAGATCCCAGGGGCTAAGTCCAATACCTCATGCTTTATTAACATTATGGGTGTGAGGATGTTTAAATATAATAGCTGGGATAGAAACGTTCACAGATGGCTCAGTGGAGTAATACTGATGAGATTGAAAAGGCAAACACCTCTCGGGAGTATTATGAATTCGAATCCCATGTGTGCATTATTTAAGCCAGTTTAATTAAAACATTTAGTTGATTAGTAACAACTATAAGAACCTGCCTGTTTGAAGCATTAAGAACTGACATTTGTACTTTCAGGAAAATGTTTTTTCCTAATTAATATGCAACATATTAATATATGCAAAAAAAGTGCTCCAACATAATACACGACAAACAGCAACACAGATAAACTGAGCCCTTAGACAAGTAGCTCAGTGGATTAGAGCAGCAGAGCCATTTACAACAAAATGTCCTTTCTGTAGCCAAATGTCCAAAAACAAGGCAAGGTCAGATATAAAAGCTGTTAGCAGGCCTCTCATTTTTAGATTTTATAAGCTGTGTTGACTTCGCCAAATACAAAATGAAAGCGTTGGCACAATGTGCATCTCAAGCTAGGATCTGTATTCGCAAACATGTTTTTAGGGAGTGAAAAGCCACAATGTATTATTCAGAAATGTTAATGTTAAAAATGTTAGCATGATCAGTCTGTAGTAAGCTGTCTGTGCATGTCGTTTCCCTGCTATGTTGTAGTAGCCACATAGCAGTTGAGCGCTGACCGACAGGTAATGCTATAGCCGATAGTAAACAGTCTTCGTATCACATTAATATCTGCATCATCTTAATTAGGATCTTTGGACAATCAGAACTGAGCGGCAGCTTATCCTGTCAGTCTGTGAAATTATGACACCAGCATTCAAAGGGGAGACTGAGAGCTATGAGCAGGATCAATTTAGAGGCTATCTGATAACTTCAGCTTTAATTGTCATGGGCAGTCATCACTAAATATAATGCCAGCTTTGAATGTAATGATTAAAAAATAAATCTGATATGAAATTAAATGATCACATTAATGCTGCAATATGAAAATTAAAAGAGACAACTATTTCTCTTCCAGATTGGCTGCAGTCATTTTTGCATGGAAAAAAATCTAACTGAATTAAACTTAATTATAATTATGAGACAGAAAAATTGGTCTGGTTTTCTAGATATACGAAATTTACTTCAAATGAAATACCAAAAAAATATCTGTCCTGTTGAATGGGAATATTTCCTCACCCTACTTATGTGACTTCTTTGGAATTTTCATATCTTTAGTGTTATTAAAAGAAAATAGTTTGATGTCTAATATAATATGTCTAATTGTTGTATTATTTTGTATTATTCTGTAGTACTTACTGGGTGTACAGCTTTTACAGTACTGTTTATAGTTCCCCTTGGATAGAGCAGTGACCCCCTAGAAAAGTAATTCTAGGCCTAGACAATGGGCCAAACACCACAACACATTTCTCTGTGTTAGACCTTAAATGTATTTTGGTTACTGTGAAACTACAGGGGATTTGGTGATTCAAGTGTGTGAAGCCAAATAGCTCTTTGTTGCTGGTACTCACAGTCAATGACTGAGATGACAAATACATGGCAAGCTGAGGTTTCATGAATTTCAACAAGCCTGACAGTTACAGTACATCTGTTGTACAGTGCGATACTGGTTTGAATCTCACTGCCACCTCAATTTATCAGAATAGTGGAATATATGAGATGATGAAAAGTACAAAATGTACATTTACAAAGAGTTCACTGAGAAGAATATGGTTTGCACCGAACAGCTGGACTCTGCGATTGATCGCTGTTGGTAAACTAACGTCAAAAATAACTCTAAAGACACTGTGCTGTTTATGCAGGTAGGAGAAAAGAAACATGAGGAAAATATAAAGAGGCACTTGAAGGTAGCTCTGTGACATGCTGAACTGCTTGTAATACACATGGGAAGTGGTTTGAATCACCTCCGATTTGTACAGTTGTGTGTTATGGTTGTCTGTGGTGTAATATGATGATGTGCAGAGCAAGTCTAATGCTTCTGAAATCGCTCAGGGATGAAGCGGCTTGGCATCCCCCATAAAAAGCTTTTTCAGGGTAGATTTCATCCCTGATGGTGGGAAAGTTATGTTGATAAAAAACACATTATGTTTTACTGCGCTGGTTTAAAAAACATACACACACATACACACAATATGCTCCAAATATAGTAATGAACAAAAGCATGAAGTAGGAACATTACGCATATTGCCTCCTATATAGCCTCTCTGCAGTAGCTCATAAGAAAAACAACTCTTTTTAGGCTAATGGCTTCTATTCTTAACTGTCATGTGTGTAGAGCATGGCAAATTATAAAATCACTTTAAAAGAAATGTTGTTAATTGTCAGTCAGGCGTGCCGTTACTCTTTTATTGCTATATTTCCACAGTTTCACTACCCTCATGTGAATGCTGCCTGGCTCTCAGTGTTTATAACATGGATGTTGCATCTTCACTTCATTTATTTAATCGCGCATACCGATTCTGACCTTTTCTGTGAGGTTTTTTTGTCATTCTGCAAATGCCAGAGCTCTCTTAGAAATACTAAACCTAATGTAAAACACCACAACTTAACACGACAAGTTGATGGGTCTCTTTTCCTCTTGACGTATAAGATAAGTACTAAACCCCATAGTCTGTTACCATTTTGCATGATTTGTTAAAGATTATTTAAAGATTAAAATCCTGACCATGATTTTATATATTGAAACAATCTGTTTTAACTACAGTGAGTAATACTGTTTATACTACGTATGACCCACAGTGTATTTTAAACCATATCAAAAAACATTTAAATTCAGACAATCAAAATTAAGTGGTTGCACCAAAAACAGGATATGTTTGACTGAATTTCAAAACAGCTTTTGATGAAGGTCAGCTTATAAAACTAACATTGACTGAACTACGCAGATTAATTGAAGTGAAAAATGGCCATTTTAAACTCTTGATCAGCAGCAAACTTATGATGGATAGTTTCGCCCAAAGTAATTTTATTCTAACGCATAAATGGGATTTAAAAGTGTTAATGGAAAAAATTAGACTGTGTAGCAAAATGTCCAAATGCTGACTCATTTTACAACACCATCTGTTCATGCACATTAAAAGTCTGATACTGATACAATGGAAGGCCATTGTGACAAAAAGAAGGCAGGTTTGTCTCTCAAACACATCCCTCAAATCTGTTGCTACTTATAAAACCATGTGTGATTTATGGTCAGCAAATCAATACTCGTCATTCATTCTGCAGCATTAATACTGGCCCTCATTTAGATTTATTTTTAGTCTTAAGTTATTTGACAAAAACTGTTAGTTCTAGACACAGTTAAGTAATTTAAAATGTGTTGGTTTTAGTCAACAAAAAACAGGCACATTGTTGTCATTCATGCAAAGCTAGAAGAAAAGGTACTGTTTACCTGTGTATACCAGTCTCTGACAGGTACACACACACACACACACACACACAGAGCTCATGTCATTCTGCTGTGGGGCAATACAAAACCACCCTCCTCAGTAAATACGTTTGTCATTTGCAAACTCTGACTGTTTAAACATAGTTAGTCACTCATTGTCGTTGTCACTCCATATTATTGCAGCTTTTGCTTTACATAGCAGCACAGAAGCTGGACTCCCTCATTTGTTCACTAAAGTACTGTTAACCGTCTGGATTCTGCTTGAGGAAAAAACAGTTAAAATGTACATTTATATGACAATATTCCTACAGCAAACACCTGGATAGAGATTCATATGGTTGAGAGGCTACATTAGCTGTTCAGACAGTCCCACCGACACCCTATAAACATCCCTTGCTAATGTTATGTTAGCTTTACTGTTAGCTTACTTTTTTCTTTAAAAAATGATTGTGCTGTTGATGGACACTAGTCTCCCACAATGTAATTCACAAAGGAAATTGAGGAGCTGAAAACACGGTCCTTTCTCTCTGTGAAGTTTCATTGCAAGAGGCATTTAAAAGTTGCAATCTGATATCCACTGACACAAGTTTTTATTAATTTCCTGTTAATATAAAATGGTGACATATATTGATTTCCTGTATTCCAACTGCAAACTACTATTCTATAAAGATAGTCATTTATATTATATACTGTATACAATTAGTATCTAGTATGGAATTCCATCAATTTATCAATAAGTGCATTTGTTTTTATTTCATATTATCCTGATGTTTTTATTTGCTGATTCTAAAAAAAAAAAAAAAAAATCCTCTCCTTTACTAAGGTTACTTTTTATTTAAGGTCAACAACGAATATTTTCCGCCTTTGTTTTCACTGACCAAATTAACAATGCTTGTCCTGCAGGCACAAATGCTGCTTTAGATACTTGTTTTTGCTCAAGGTGCCCTCCTGCAACGCGCGTAGCACTCTATGATGTTTGTGTCTATGATGTTTAACAAAATGCCGGACATATCTGCCGGACAGAAAGCAGCCCTTTCGGACAGGATCCCATCCCTAAAATTATAATTGTATCCAGGAGGAGCTGATTGCGTGTGTGTTGGCCAGTATGACAGTGGCTGGGATCCTGTAGGGGCTGAAGCAGGTACATTTTGGACACAAACCGCACCACTGGAGGACAGAGGGCAGGACGTGAGCGGGTGTTACGTAGAGATAAGGAAAGACAGGAGCAATGCAATATTTTTTTTGCGGGGGAAGGCATGAAATTAAGTGGCATGAACAATAAATTAACAATTCAGAAGAGCAGATTGACATTAAAACAGGAATAAAATTAACTTTGTCTGCCAAAACCACGTTTTACCCCCCTGATCTCAGCCTTTTAAAATGAGTTAATCAAATATCAGCTTATTTTAGCGCTTCTCAACGATCCTGCTTTGGAAAGATCCATGCAATATTTTATACAAGTTAGTTGTTATTTTAAAAAGAAAATACAATAAAATCCGAGAGTGACACGAAACAGAGAGGTTTCAGGGAGAAGTAAACAACAGTTTGACAATTCTGATCTTTGTGACCAGTGGTGCATTCAATGATACTACACACAAACTGTAGGCACACAAAACCACGTCAGTGAAATCTGTTCTATGTTCGTATAAACTCTGAAATTGTGTTTAAAAGCATTTTCTTTCTTCTCAGGTTTGTGAATTATTGAGATGGGTTTCATTTTCTCCTCAAACCCCTCAGAGGCGAAACGTGCCTTGGGTTCATAAAAAAAAGATATTTGTCTACTATTGCTTTTTGTTTGCAACAAATCATTGATTTAAAAAAAAAAATCTTCTCTTCTGGCAGTCTTGTAGCTGCAATGGTAAAATGTGTAAACATGCGGATGGATCACAGAAAAGCACTGTTTGCTTAATTGAAAAAAAGGACCTCTGTGATGGGTGCTTTTCTCTTACAAATCCTTCACAACAAGGCAACATGTCATGCTTTAATTTTTGTTGACACAGTTTTCATTTGGCGGCTTCCGATGCTGTGGAAGGCACCATAATAATCGACATTTCTAAGCAAACAATTTGCTGACAACAGCTCTCTGTAATCTGTGTGTTGCGTCTGCTGGGCGTTGTTTCAACTGTGACAGCTTTACAGAGAAGAGATGAAACCAGAAGGCTTAGCTTACAACTCGAACAGACAAGCACTTTTCATATCTACTATGATCGCTTTCTTTCCCTTCTCTTTTTTCTCCTCTTCTTTAGTAAGTAGGCCCCAGTAGCTATCATCGTTCAGAGAGAAAAAGCAATAAGTCAAAGAGGGGGAGATATGGGAGGTGGGTGGCGAGACGATGGATAGTTTGTGACAAAAAAAGACAGAGAAAGGACGTGGATCTATAAGACAAAGTCGTCTCACCCAGTCCATGAGTCAGCTGACAGAACAGACAGGATTCTTAATTGCCCTTAGAGCATATTTCTCATCCCAACCTCTGGTAATTGGACATGAACACCAGTGATAAATTGCTCGGGCCATCTTTGATTTGGTGGCTCCTGACTGCTGTGTGGCACCTGGAATTAAGACTGGCATCCAGTTGGGAGAGATGTTGCCAACCGTTTCTTTCTTTTTTACCCACCTGGCTTTAAATTCTACACATACGATTTTAATTAATTTAATGACACCTCGTTTGGTAACACCTCAGTATGAGCTTTAAAAGATATAATACAAAGCTCTGTCATGAATAGTAATTTCTGCCTTTGGTTCTTACTGGGATCATGCAAAACCTACTGTCTACCATCTATCAGCGCACACAGAGAAGGTCATAAAAAATGAAAGCGCTCCTGCCATGTCTAATTGAAAAACATATCCTCAAGGCTGAAGCTGTTTATGATTTCACAATCAAACAAGTTGAATTTGAGTAGGTACAGTTTTATCTTGCAAAAACAACCTCTGGTCACTTCTTCAGAGTGTTTAATTTCAAGATGAAAACAACCAAGAGCTCTTTTGTTCCCACTATAGTTGTTTTTCATATTAAAGTCAAAGTTAAACCAAAATTAAATTACGTTCATAATGTTTTTTTCTTCTATAGTGTAGATCTCTGCTCTGTAAATCACGTCTTGTTTTCTCCTTTGGGTAAAAAGCAGCACCCAAAAGGGAGAATTTTAATGTTTTATATGTTTTGTTTTCCTGATTACGTCCCCTGTTGTTGCACTAACCAGCCAGAAAGTCATTAATTCTACATTTATGTAGATGGAGAACTTATTCTCATAAGTCTAATTAAATCATGTCACTTGAATTTGTATTTGCAGGAAAGTCACAATGCTATCATCAGCAGACAGTGGCACTGTCAGACAGCAGTCTGCTACTAGGGCTGTCACGTTTCCAAAAAGTTGACGACACACAATTTGTTAAAACTAATTTAAACCATATACCAATAAAGCAGC
>JAPMOB010105355.1:0-25079 GCA_029875015.1 Lepomis gibbosus
CTTACCAGGAGCGTTAGGTTCAGTATGTCTCACGAAGAAGAGAAAACAATGTTAGCAGCATCCATGTGAAAACTGGCCATAGTAGAGAACATGTCATGCTAAGTAGACCACAATGATGTACCCAAATAACGTAATTGGACTCTTTACCATCCAGCATGTTGTTTATGATTCCAGTAATCTACAAACTTAAGATTTAGAAATTCTTGTAATTCTTGTGTGCAGTTTTCCTTCACTTTGCAAATCCCAGCTACTGTACCTTGATTTCAACACCTGTCGGGCCACAGAGGAAATCTAAAGTCTCGCTGATCAACACTTCTTACAGCTTAGAATATGAACAAGCCAAAGACTTGTCAATCTCAGGCATATCTAAAAATTCACTTATTCAGGTTATATGTTAAGTTAATGGCTAATATGCTTTGCAGTCCTGTTGACACAATGGTGTGAGAGGTTACCAGATAGTAATGGTATGTATTTAACTGCAGAGAAAGCAGAGAAAAAAACAAAGGTTCACAGGATGTAGTACGAGTCAAACAATAGAAGTCAAACATGTTAAATAATGTAATTCACTCTTTGTTGCACTTAGTAATCCTGACATCACATGGATGTGTACTCACTAAATCTAATTTCCTTTGACAGGAGTGCTCATGTGTTTCCACCTGTCTCTGACACACCGTCTTTTCCATAGATGCCAATAGTGGAGAAGATCAGAACAGTTGCACAGAAAGTGTATGGAGCCGATGACATCGAGCTATCTCCAGAGGCCAAGTCCAAGATAGATTACTATAATCAACAGGTGAGATCACTGCTGCTGCAATAACAACCGGCTCATCTGCTTTTCTTTGTCTCTCTTTGTGTCTCATTTTCTCTCTTTCTTGCACATGCACCCATTAGCCACTTGTTTTCTTTTTTCTATAACCAGGGCTATGGTTCATTGCCCATCTGCATGGCCAAGACTCATCTGTCCCTGTCCCACATGCCTGACAAGAAAGGTGCACCCACTGGATTCATTCTGCCAATCAGAGATGTTCGTGCTAGCATTGGGGCTGGCTTCATCTATCCACTTGTTGGAACAGTACGTACCTTTTAGTATGAAACAGTACAAAGCAGCAGGCTAGTGCAAACTTCAGTCTCTGAGCCTTATAGCAATACCTGGACCACCTTTATATTGGGATATAGAGCAGAATTCTGTATGTAGGTTGTCAGTAACACAGTAGTTCTTGGAGCATAAATAACCTGTAGAACATTCTATATAGTACATTTCTGCAAATCTAATCTTGTTCTGCCAGTATCCAGCAGTGCCAAATATTTACAATTATCTCCTTGACTTTTAATCCTTTCTTGCTTCCTTTTTTGCCTTTGTCCCTTTAATGGACAACAGTTTATTTTCTAGTTTTATTTTGCACCATGTATTTTAGCTTAACCTAAGCGACTATAATTAATATTTCCATATCAAATGACAATGTGAAAACAATTTGACAATGTGCATCTCGGCTTTATGGAGCTTTGTAGTGAGTTTCAGGTCATTGTGTAGCTGTTCGACCAACTTTACTGTTTTGCAGTAGCTGTTTTCAATAAAAGGCTCTAAAAATCTGCTGTACACTCCCTGCTCAGCACCAAACATCAGACAGACAGACAGATTTAGCAATTAGCTGCTGAGCATATAAGAGCATTTAGCTGCTTAAGAGCCAAATATTTCCCTTGGGAGTTGGTTGACACCAAAATCAGAGTTAAAAGACAGTGAATATTGGACTAAATCAGATGGACACAAACATGACTCCAAATGAATGATAATGTTGCTCCGTAACTGCTTGATGTGAAAAAAGCAACAGTTTGCTAACAAGTTCAACTTAATAGACGAGGATATGTCAGTGTTGTGTTCACTACTTTTATAAGTTACTGCAAGTAAAATCTGAACGTTTTAGGCTTCACCCTGAGGGGTTGATTGCCAAGTGTTTTGGCTTAGAACCAAAGATTGTTTCATTGTAAACGCCTCAGGGAAGCATATCAAAGTGTTTATGGTGAACTTACATTTTGAGTCTTACGTATGTTTTCTTATGTGTTTCTCTGTACATGTGTATTTCGGTGTTTCAGTGGTTATGCGTTCAAATGTTTTTTCTCCGTAGCCTGTTGTAGTGTAGTGCCAAAGCCATTATGAATGGCTATTTACTACACAAGACACTGACTCTAATTTTACAAGCTTCCTTTACCTCGTTACTTTAAGATCCAGCTCAAACACTGATGTCTCCAGCTGCTTTCTCAGATCTTTCAGGGTCGTGGACAGAAAGGTTCAGCTATACATAGTAAAAAAGTTAATTAAAAACCCAATCTGTACTTCTGGGTAACCACAACCTCTTTAGTATTTTATGTTGTGGTTTGTTGCTGTGATATTTATTTAATATTGTGGTTTGTTGCTGTGGGGTTTACACATATTTTCTTTTTTTTGTCTGGCTTACTTCTTAATTATAGCATCTCCAGAGAGCTATGACATAGTAGAAACTTGATGTTCATGATGCAAGATTATTGGCTCTTGCATGTGCTGTATCCATTTCTTCTCAGCCTCCTTCCTTCCCCTGAGTTTATCTCTGAACGAGGTTTATATTTGGGTCCTGTCCCCTTCTTTTCCTGACACCCATACTACCGAGCAGGTTAGAGCTGAGCTGGGCTGGCTGGAGCCTCTTGCTTGATGATGGGCCGGGCAGGAAGGAAGCGGCTTCCTGAGCGTTTTGCCTCCTGCTGTTTCACCAGTGTGCCCTGAAGGCCGGGCTTTGATAGGCAGAGGCTGAGGTGTCAAACACCGGGTATGCTGTGAAGGCATGGCAGTGTCTTGGTGTGGCGTCTGTCCAGTCTCCCAACCTTGCCTTTGATCACCATGGCCCGCAGAGCCACTGGCAAGATGACAACCCTTGAACTGTGACTCCTAATCCAAAGGAAGTCTCCAAATTGTTCTTTGAACTCTTTGGCTTAGCCCCCGTCTGTCAGACTGATCCATAGATTGGATTTTAAAAGTTACAGAGAGCTGAAGTCTCACCCCAATTCCAGGTTTGCTTCTGTTTTTCAGGCCTCATTTACATGGTATCTTCTATGACATAAGCTTCACCATATATGTTTTGCATTTTTTGTTCAATGAAATCTGACACAACATGCACAAACTCTAAGGTCACACTTGACTCCAAGATGTAGTAAGATCTCATCAGCAAAACTCCTGAGGGTGGTGATAGCGTGAGTGTGAAGGGGTGGGGGGTTAAGGGTCTTTACAGGGTGAAGAATCAGGAAGGGGCTGATGTCATTTGTCAGATATGTGAGGGAGGGGTCGCAAGCAGAACAATAGATCTCTGTAGAGTTCATGTCCCGTTGGAGCTGCCACCACTGCGCCATTAAACCTCAGACAGTTCAGATTTATATGAACCCCTCCTTAGTTGAATATTCTACATGGTCACAACTGGTTAATGTTTAACAAGTTGACGATTGGTTAAAAAAAACTGATCTATGAAAGAAAGCACACAGGATGAAAGTTCATTTATTTTTGCTATCTTTGGTCATGTTTTTAAGCCAAAGGCCAACAAGCTCAGTAAATCCAGACATGTATTCTTTGGCATTGACTCTACCTTTACTTCAGTTACAGTAGGAAAGAAAAGATAAAGTTCCACAGCACAACAATACAATACAATAAGTTCGAGCATCTGTCCCTGTACACTGTAACAAGAATCCACTGCAATTGTATGAATACATTTTGTTTAATGTGTGATTGCCAAACATTTATTTAGTCACGCTTAACCGGAGTCCTAAACCAGACTTGTGTCTTTCACAGAACATAGGGTAATTGACTGATGTGTTTACTACTTGTCACTGTGAAGTGCACCCTTGGGGAAGCGCTTTCACTCTACACTCTTACGGGTGAGAGTTCAAACCAGAATCATGAACTCTTCAATCTCAACTATGCCTCCCTTGCACTCGGACCTTTCCAGTTAATAGGTCATTTTATCCATCAACAAATGAACACACAGCCCCCAGGCAATGAGCATTCATTTGACTTTTTGTTAAATGTTTACCCTCACACTTACTGTAATTTCAACATGTACCACACTCTAATGGTCCATTAATCTTGAATGGCAAAGAGTTTCCTTTTATATAAAATTTCATAATCTTCTTAATCCCCTTCTGTAGTAACTGTGCCGTTGTTGATAGGGACTCTTCTTGAGAGTTAGTGGGGGGTAGAAATCCAGCTACATTGTCTCCTCCAGGGCTTTCCCTGACAAAGACACATTGTGTTGTGGGCATAATAGAGGGACTTATTTGGCCGAGTGGAGTTTCCAACTTTAGCCATGGAGTGTTGTGTGTTTTTGCGAGTGCCAACTTGTTCTCAGGCTGGAGAGGAGGACCAGCAGAACAGTGCATCCTTTGTTGCTTTCAGGACCTTGACAGTTTGTCTACACATTTAAGCATCTTTTGATATTTAAATGTGCAGCCCTGATACTTTATACCAACAGGCTGAGAGGCAAAGTAACACATTTGTGAATCTAACTACTTTAAAGCTGTTTTATTTCATTTTTTGAGCCAATGAGTTTAGATGTTTTTTGTCGTATCTTCCTGTGATGTGAGAGTTAGAGTCCACATACTCTTCATTTGAGATGTTTAGTGTCTTGGAGAGATTAATCGATAATGAAAACTACTGTAAGCTGCACCACTATCAACTAGGGATGTCCAGATCCGATCACCAGGTCAGAAATCGGGCCCGATCACGTTGTTTCAGACTCGATCGGAATCGGACATTACCTCCCGATCACGACTCTGATATAAATGTATATATATTCTCACATTTTTATTTACTGTTGCACTAAAGTCCAAAATGAAGAATTTATGTTATTTATTACTTGATTATTCAGATCTGTTTTTTAAGTCTTACAAAAGTATCGGATCGGGACTCGGTATCGGTAGATACTCAAAATCAAATGACTCGGACTCGGACTCGAGGGCAAAAAACCTGATCGGGACATCCCTACTATCAACCATTAAATCTTTCCATTCCACAGAGTGGGATGATGTCATTTCCGAAGTGGAGGGGTCGTTGGATCTGGAAGTGTTATCCCCTATTCTCTATTCCCATTTCAAAATTTTCTTTCAATTGTATCTTTAGTGTTACTTGACGTAAACACAAAAAACTTTAGCGGATAATGTAACAGTAATATAGGTTTATGCTATCACCACCAACCTCGTTTATGACAAAATTGAGATGAAAATCCAAAAGTAAATTGATTTAAGCTGTGGATTGTATCACCAGTTGTTTTCAGCTTTCACCTGTCTTTAGCAGCAAATGTAACAGAATTTTAGGCTCTGTGATTGGATTTTTCTCAGTGAAATGCACATTGGGAGTCGTAGTCGTACTTCCCCCTCGACGTCTTTATGTACCTTTGAGTTTTCATCAAAAGAACCAGATATATTCTGACACAGTCCTTAATCTTTTATACTGATGATACAACAGGGAGAGTTTTATGCCGATCCACGCCATAGATTGAGCTTCAGCTGTGAGTCATGTAACATTGTCTGCGAGAAAAGTAAAAGTGATTCCCACAATTCATTAGTGACATCATGCAATAGTGTTCAAACATTATGATATCATAAGTTAAAGGATCCCAAAGGATGAAGTAATTCCTCTGGCATCATTGTTCTCTACAACAAAATGTGTCACGTTAATTTTGAATTCCTTTAAATCTGGTCATAGGCTGAGTCATCTGTGGTTAAAGCCTTATTGATGGACGTGGTCGGGACAGTGTCACATAACAGCCGTCGCTGTTGACGTCAGACCATCCAACAATGAGAATCAGATTGTGTGTACTCGTTTTGTCCCTTCGTTTACTTCGTTTCCTCAGACAGGAAATTGGCTGGTCACTTCCTTCTGTCTCATTTCCACTAATGGGACCATAAAACTGGCCCTGGGTCAGATGGAGGGAGGCATGCAAAGAATGTCGCTCCCTGTCTAATGAGTGAGATAATTTACTTTTCAGCTTGGATGAGAGGATCGGCCTGCGGTTCAGGAGAGGAAAAGTGTTTTATGAGCCAGATAGTTGCCTTGGATCAGTTGTACTGTGCAAACCACTTCATTCTCAACAAAAACTGGATTTATGCAGTAATTGACTATAAATTTTAGCTTCAACTTAGTTTTGGCACTTAAACCACATAGGACATGCTGTCAATATCTGGTCTTGTTAACTGTGGGTGTTAGCCTCCATTCACATCTTCCACCTTCTTCTTATTGAATCTGTCTCAGTACAACTCCACATGATTCTCCCTGTTAGACTTTGGCTTTCAGCTGGTCATAGTAACCAGATTCTCACATGCACGATCACAAACACACACACACACACTGTAGAGGTGGACAGAACAAAAGGACAAGTCTCTCCTGTACCCAGCCTTTTAATTTGGTTAAGAATAAATATCATGTAACTTTGTCAAGGGGGAAAAAAATCAGTTTTTGCAGTTTTTATATCGATATCGGGGTAGTTGGTGGGGAAGCCACGAATTTGAGAAATACTTTGGGGAATAATTTTCATTATGTTTATGATCACCCACGTTTGACACACTTTTTGATTTGACTTTTTTTTGTTGTCAGTTCAAGAAAAGTTCCCACTTTTTCAGATATCACTTGCTGATAAATCTACTCCACACCAGACAGACAAGTGTATTGGATCAAATACTGAATGTGAGAGAACAAAAAAATCATCCTGCAGTCAATCATCTGCACTCACTTCATTAACTATTTCAACAAATCAAAACAAAATCCAGGCGTTTTTCATTACCCTCTTCTTCTGGCAGTAATCTTGGTCCATCAGTATATTGCTGCTATGATTTTGTCTTTAGCCTCATATCCGTGAGGTAGACTTTTGTGATCTATATTTTGATGACAGTGAGAACAAAGCAACCATTGTCTCTTGCAAGATTCATCACTTCTAAAGTGGAGGTTGTCAACTTATTGATCATCCGTCTGCCCAGAGTAAAATGAGTCTAAATTATAGTCGTTGAAGGCTTTTTCTGTCTCATTTACGCATGGTTTGAGACCAAGTCTTAGTAGATTGTCTGTTGGTGTAGAACAGCTGTGTTGTGGCAAAGGCTTTAATAGGAGGTTTTAGTTATTATCTACATTTTAATCTTCCCTTCTTATTTTTTGTGACTCCTGTTAAAGTTGGACAAAAATATTAACCGGCTGCTAATATTTGTTTTTGTCTTGGTGTGAAGATTTTACATACGTTTTGCACTGTAGAGATGTAAAAAATTAGCTAATACTGTATTCCTTCCCGTCTTTGTTTGTGTATTGATTTATTTTAGAATGATTTAAATATGTCAGTTGAGTTTTTTATTGTGCAAATTTAGCTGTGTTGTCTTGTACACTGCTTATATCTTTATTTAGAGCTTTTCCGTGTACTCGTTCAAGCGACTGTATTGGTCATAAATTTTAACTTTTATTCAGCATATTAAAACTGTGGTGAACAAATGTCAGTTAATATTTAGTCTCATTAGTACACAAAAATGGATCAGAACCACCATAAAAGGGTAAAAAGTAAAATTTAAAATCTCTCTTAATTAACTGAGTAGAATTGTTCAGCTTATGTGCTTCTTTGTGTCGTTTTGATGCATTACATTTTAATCGAAAAAGAAAAAAATTAAAACATTTGGTTAGTCCTTAAAATGTTCAGCCAATCCTGCAGTGCTGGGCAAAAACAACCTGAAAAAGGAAAAGCATTACAGCCTCATTTTGACCATCATTAGTTTGTTCGTTCTTTCTTTTTTTTCACTTACTCTGCCTGCCAAGAAAGTTCTTACCCTCTGCTTTTGTTGTGTTTCCCTCAGATGAGCACAATGCCTGGTCTGCCAACCCGACCCTGTTTCTACGACATTGACCTTGACCCGGTCACAGAGGAGATCACCGGGCTCTTCTGAGCATGCGCCAATTAAAGATATCCATTAAGGTATTCACTCATACATATCAACATTAAATAGTCAATAGAAAATATCATTTCAGTTATTCATTGTTACATCATAAATATACATGTAGTCATTGTCAATGTTAAACGTTACATGAGACATTATTTCCTCCCTGGAGTTTTTAGTTTACTACCTCATTCACTCAGCGCCAAGGCTCCAGTCTGTGAGGCTACACTCTACTCTCACTTAAACACACAGTTAAAATCATCATTCTGTTGTTTTCCCAGGCTCCCTGCTCTGTTCTCAGGATCCTCAGCTCCATGCGCACACCGTCAGACTCATCCATCGCCCCTACCTTCGCCAGGAAATGCTTTTCCTGCTCTTAACAGCAGCCCAAACTCCCCACATTACAGTGACATGTTCTGGGGGAAAATTAACTTCATGCTGTATTTGCACATCTTCTGTGTGATTAGCCAAAGATGATCTCCTACAGCCATATCGTTTATTGCACATATGCTGTATCTGTGCCGTTATGCTTTTGGTCTCTCTGTATCATGTTTTCTGTATATGGGAGAGTCTTGAATTTTACTTTAATGTGTTTTAAACTTTTAATTTCATTGTTACTCCAATGTCTTATAATGGTAGTGCATTTTTTTGTACGTCATAAGCTTTTTTAACTGAAATGAGCACAGCTTGTGTATTTATTAACTAAAATGCTCTTGTACGCACAAATAGCCATTATGGTGTTCATGTAACCTCTAATTTCCTAACCTGCTTTATGTCCAAGCTGCTGTACCGTCTGAGTGAAAATCACTACAAGGTAGACTCATCAGTACGAAGCCATTTTTCAGACGTTGTTTAAGTATTACATTTTTATTTTAAGATATAAATCCAGCCTGAAAAATTGTTTTGGCAGAGTTGATGAGCCATCCGCATCCTGATCCGGTCTAGTTTACCTTAATGATCAAAACTATAGCTTTTCACAGCTCATTAAATACATGACATTTGTTTTGTGAGATGGCACCTCGTATATTTTCTCTTAAGGTTAATGCTTTATTTCATGAACTTTGACAGTTATGTATGTAAGTGGAGGTGATGTTAATTTCAGGCAGGTGGCCCACCTCCACTATCGAATCTCTTTACATTTCACGCTCAGGTTGTGGCTGGTTTTCATCCAGACAACTGAATGTAACTCTGACTGTGTCAGCTGTCCATCTTGAAATCTTGTTTTGATTATCAGAAAGCAAGGGGATTAACGTCCAGCGTCCTGACAGGATGACCAAACAACTGAATTACAATGATATAAGTACCAGAAGCTACTGTTGAATGTTTTATATTACACAGTTTAAACTGAGCTAACACAAATTAAATAGTTTTCTCATTGACAACATATCTATGTTAAACATTTTGGTTCTCAGAGATCAAAAGTGTGTGCCTTCAAATAAACCTTTATTTACTCCAAAACTGTGTTTGTGTTTTTACACCTAGCAGTTGACTTGTGGCTCAGCCCACCTGTTGTTTGGACACATGCGCTCTCTTCCTGTTGTCTTGTGGTTCTCCAAGGAGATGTTTCAGTGCAAGCCAATTTTTGTTACAAAGAAAAAGAACCCTTCCGCTTCTCTCTCTGCACTCACATATTAAAATGGTTTCATAATTTTCTTCTGTTTTTCTACCCATGTGCTGTTTTACTCCAACCCAGGGGGCTGTCACAATGTCGGAAGCCTGCCTGAAAGCCAACGGCTGGGGCCCCCCAGCAGCACCCAGGATGCAGCATCTGTCATTATGAGGTGTTTGGGTCTGCAACATAGAGCCTGTGTGTGTGTGCGTGCACCTTGTTGGCACACCTGCTAAGTCTGTTATTCTGTGTTCACCGGGCAGGATCTGGCACTTAAACTACAGTCAGGGTTTCAGGAATGTTCCCATTTATACAGTAGTGCTCCAACGGCATAGTTAGTATGTGTGACACTGAACCCTCTTGTTTTGAGCTGATAACAGATTTGAAACATGGTGTTGATGAAAGGGGGGGGTGTTGTCATTGCTTTGTAATGTGATGGAAAATCCCCGCTTTATCACGTTACATTACGTTGAGCTTCTGGCTTCATCTGCTGAAGCCTCCAATTGTTTAAGCTCTTATCTTTTATCAACCAAATTTAATAGACTGACTAATTTCAGTACCAAGGACAGGTCTCTTTGAATATCTGTGTGAGTGTAAATAGAGATGCTGGAAAATGGCTCTGATCATCCAAGGTGCAAAAAATAATGAAACTACCATCTGTGTGTGCAGAACTTGATGGACCCCAAGCTGGCCACGGATGATGAGGTGGCGCACAGGAAAATGGTGAAAAGTATGTTACATTTTTATTGAAGCTCAATTTATTGAAGTTTTTTTCTAATACTCTCCACATTCCTGCTTGGTTAAAGACCTGATTACTATTTGTTCATTTATGTATTTGTTGACTTATGTATTGCATAATTGTTGCACTACTTTACATGTTACAGTCCAATTGAAAGGTTTCCATTTTGGAGAAAAATATGTTAATTACTCTTTTTTTCAGAAATTTAATTTCACAAAACCAGGTTTCGTCTTTACACATGCATTTTTTGAGTGAAAGCCTGTGTTGTCTAATGTCTGCTTTACACCACATGTCACAAACCCAGTAATTCACTGCTTGTAACAAAGTATGAATGTGTCATCAACCCCCTACTGTGTCTGGGCGAGTCCTTGCTCTGTACCCATGCCAGACAGCAACCCTCAGGGCCGCATTCTTCAACTCACCCTGTCTCTGTCTGAAAAACACGCCACTTCCCACCATTTCTCTGTTTAAAAAAAGTGCAGTCCCTGCATCAACTGGAAGTCCTATGGGAATGTCAAAGTTTTCACATAGATACCTATTATCTATCTGGTATTTGCAGGTTGTAGCTGATGTGATATCTCTCGTGCCAAAAAGTTGTCAGCTAATGCTGTATTAAAGTTCACATGCATGTGTCCTTGGGTAAGAAACTAAACCCCAAATTGCTCCAGATGGCTGTGCCATTGGTGTGTGAATATGTATGAATGTTAATTTCTGTTTCTGATGAGCAGTTGATACCTTTGCCTCTGCAATCAGTGTATGAATGTGTGTGAATGTGAACATAGTGTGAATGCACTCTGAGTGGTCGGAAGACTAGAAGAGCACTATAAAAGTGCAGACCATTTATCATAAATATTGATGGTTTGGGTGGCTGGTTTTTCCTATTCTCGCTTTATCATTTCACATTTAAGAAGAACAAAGATATTTTGCAATCAGATATACTCTGATTTGAGGAGACGGCAAGTGTATGTAATTGTTTCTGAATATTACTGACCCATTCCTTCTGTAAATGTGTGTGTACTGTAAGCATGGGTTGTGCCTTTAATGTGTCCTTACAATTACTGTTTTATGGAGTGGAGACCATGACGCATACGGAAAGCCTTTCACTTTAATGAGAACCCCCTTCCTTCGTCTTACTCCACTCCTCCATTTCCTCCTCCTCTTTCAGATGACATCAGCTGTTCTGCTGTTAGACCTGCCACACTGAAGGTCATTGACTGAACACATCTATCTGCATACACTGTGCAACTGTAATGACAAAAACTGTCTTGCAACTGACGTCTTGATTCTGTATTTTTACAACAAGTGCATGCTGTATTCCTATTGAATCATGCACAGTATGCTACTTAACTAGTCAGGGATCATTTTGTGCCACAAAGGTGATGAGAAATTGTATTCATGAGGATTTGGAGATTTATTTGTAAGCAACAGTCTGCTTCACATTCATAGATTAAACACATGCCCCTTAAGGAGTAGAGCAGTTGTACCACATTACTCTACTTGACTTTGGGGTTGAAGGGGAATTCAGTGTCTGTTCTGCCAACTATATGCTTTACATTTTCCTAAGTAATATTATAACTGCTCTATTCAAGATTTATGCTTTTTTTTAAAATTTATATTAAATCTTGCTGTGAGTTACATTTTGAAATGTACAGACAATATTAATGTAAATGAGGGTATCATCCTCATAACTGTTGCCTTACCTGTTTTAGGAAGTCAGATGCAAAGAAGAACAGAGTAATAAATGTAACCTTTTTGGGAACCCTTTTGCAAAAACTTAAAGGGAGAGTATGGGATTCTGCAGAAGTGAAGAATTGTTGTTCCCTTCAGTGCTTCCTCAGTGCCACCCCTCAAATTTTAAACGCCAGAGGTTTCTCCAGCATTTGCCCTTGCTCTTGCCTGGTCATATACTGTAACTGTCTTCTCTGTTTAAACTCTTCAGACTTTTTCCTCTTTGACCATTTCTCAGTCATCTCTCTTTCATCACAGTGCCTAGAGTCCAAAACGTTCGAACTCTCTCTTCTACTGCCCCCCATAACTTACGTGCACGAGCATTAACTCCACCAGAAGCTGATTGGTTGGAACTATGTTGTGTGGCAAGGTCCACACCACTGTCTTTGTTTTCCATTTAAAGAGCCAGGGCTGTGTATAAAAACCAGTTTTGAAATGGAGGAGGACGATATATTCGCTGAATTTAACAAAAAATTGTATTGGATTACAATCACTTACTTTCCCTTTAAACCAAAAGCACTTCCGCTTGTGTCTGTTGTTATACTGTCATGTAAACTGAGTGTATTTGCTAGCCTAACGCTAAAACTTGTTTTTCTGAAGATAATCATCTTATTAACCAATCTAGAAGTTTAAGCCTTCATTCCAGTCTTCCATTTCATGTGTAGGATCTGCATGTAAGTCCTGTTTAGGATTTACCCCTTCTATAATGCTGATAGAGTGAAACCACATGGAATATAGCCGGGGACTTGTTTGTTTATTTCCTCACTCTGGGAACTGCACATGTAAATATCAGTGGACCAACTATTTCATTAACAAGGTAACTCAAAAAATGCTGAACAGAGATTTCTTCAAATTGAACGCAAACTGACTTTGTGCGTCAGACATTCCTACACGCTCATCATGTGTCTATGGTTACTTTGACCTGATTATGTTTTAATCAAATTAGATCTTCATGTGCCAGCGATACAAGTCTAGTGAATAGTGCGGTTAGATAAGGAGTTTTAATGTCACAGGAGCTGCTTTGCAGTTAAAAGGCTGATACTACTATTTTGCACAAACACTGTAGCTGGACAAAACTGTGTGTGTACGACTGGTTCTAATGAGACACAAATAGGACAGATGTGCGATAAACAGTTTATTACAACATATTTCACTACTGTTGATGCTGGGAGCAGCCATCTTGGATTATGAGCTTAGGTTTGGTGAGGTTCTTCTGACGTTCTGAGTCAGAAATTGGACATAAAGGGGGGGCGTTCCAGTTGAAACTTGGAACTTGGCAGGACTTGGAACCCATTCCCATTTTAAACCGAATGCACCATGATACCATATTTTTTTTCTCACCACTCTGCCTCTGATTATTTACCCTAACACTAACCCTAATTCTTCAACTCTCTCAGACTGAAAAACACGCCACTTCCCACCATTTCACTGCCTAAAAAATGTGCAGTCCCTGTGTCAACTGCAAGTCCTTTGGGAATGTAATAGTTTTCACGTAGATATTTTTTTTCTATTTGGTATATTCAGGCTGTGGTTGATGTTGTGATATCTCCCATGTCAAACAGAACGTACCATGATTCACATAATTTAAGGGCTGTTTGGGGTTTTTTTTTCATAGCAAGCACGTTTTATTTATTTTACCAGGTCAGGAACTTGAAAAAAAAAAAAATATATATATATATATATGCGGAACATTCCTTTTTTATAGACAAGTCAAGTAAGTCAACCCTCACAGCAGCGCAGTCCAAGTAAATTTAAGGTCAAAACATGATGTCAGTGTCAAAGAAGTCAAGTCTGATTCAAGTCCTCATTTTTGTGACTTAAAGATCCACTTATCATGATTTTCATACATACATTGTCTCAAATGACTATGTATAGTTGGTAAGTGGCCATAAAATGAATGAATGCTGCTTTATGTTTCAAGTCCAATGATTTGCTTGAAAGAAGTCCCTTTCGAGCTATGAAAACATGTTAAAAATGTTGCTTCTTCAGGTTTTTATCATCTGTTCAAATTCGCTTATAAATCCCCCTCCCCCCATCAGGATGAATAACATGTCTGCTGCCGTTGTTGATATTTTGCTGTCTACTATTTGCACACACTTTGACTGGTCATAATCCTTCAAGATCTGTCATTTCATCAACATGTTTCACCATTAAGTGTTTGTGATGTTGCGCTGTGTGTTGGAGTTTTGGTTTGGTTGGCTGCAGGGACCTTCAGAGTAAGCCTGTAGGAACTTGGCTTTGAGCAAAAATAATAACAATCAAAATGGCACATGGCTCAACCTGCAATCAACATTTAATCCGAAACATCATCGAGGCAGCGATGTTTTACCTTTACACGTTGCACAAAACACCATCAGCACAGTGAACCATGGCAATATGTCACCTGTACCAACAAGAACAATGTATATATATTGTATTATTTATAGGAAACTTTTTTTACTTGTTTACATGAGACACGAAGGATAGCTCTTTTTGTTGTTGTGGACCAGTACGTTACCACCAAAATCTCAAACTAATTTTGACCAGAGTGTATTGGCAGAAAGCAGATGTTATTTAACCTTGTTTACCACTGGGAAAAGATTGAGAGAGAGAGAGGTGATGGCAGCAGTGAGGGAATATAAAAGTAGCTTTATCATATTTGGAAAGTAGTGAATTAAGATAAAATTATACCATTCTAAATTGGAGCCTATTGTTGAAAAGTATAATTTATCAAAGTATCAGAATTTGTTTTGTGTTATTTTATCTTAATGCTAGGTGCATGTTTTATTTATTTATTTATTTTATTATTTGTTTATTTGTCAGGGATAATGCAAAAGAAACACATTGTAACAGGTTACAATAACTTGAACAGATGTGTTGCATATAGGGTTTTTAGCTGAAGCTAATTTGCAACCCCTGTCCCTGATTAGGAGACATACAACACCGTTACCAAGAAAACAGAAACAAACAGCAACAAACAAACATAACAACAAAAAGAACACACAAGTCATGAAAAATCTAAAAACAAAATAATTAGTTGCATTATATACATACTATATCTGTGTGTGTGCGCGCGTGCGTGTCTGTATCTCCATATCCGTATGGACATGTCCATTTATAAGTGCGTCTAGTGAGGCATGATCAGCGATCAAAGATGTGGTGTTTTTACTATTTAAGTCAAGATATATTCTTATTACTTTCTTGTTAAAAATAGTATTGTATCATAATGTTTCATATTAATCATTTTACTTATATGCAAATGTTTTAAAATCTACATTGTAGTCTAATGACATCTATAAGTGCATTGCAAGGCCGCAGCTTATTGTGTTTTTACAATAATAATCTTTATTCTGCAAAGATCAGTGAACATCAGATAAATGCTGTGAGGTAAAAACTTTTCAATAACCCCATTTTAATTAATTAATTATATTAATTAGTCAAGTTAACCGTAGCCTACTTCAACTTACACAATGTGTGTGTACCGGATGTCTACCGAATCCCCACAAAGAAGTTTGTAGCCTATTTCTCATATTGCTACTTTGCAATTCGTGTTTCTTATGGCATGTGCCAATGCAATATTTCTTTACTCACATGGTCTGGTGTTAAAGTTCCTTACATCTCCCAGAGGCTTGTGTAGGGTTTGTTTTTCAGTGGATCACATGTGTCAGCGGTTTCATAACACCTCAATTTAATTTACTATTTGTCTAAGGATATATCTAATGTCTGTTTAAGCCGAATAGCCTGCGCGATGCTAGAATCTACAGCTTTTTATTTTATTTATAACCCGTCCTCCTCCCTCTCTCATCTCTCTCCTCTTCCATCAGCATCGTCTCTGATGCTGCAAGGAGTGCCGAGGCGCACCGGAGACCCATGTGATACTGAAGGGAGGTGGGGTGTCCTAAAAGAGTTTGTTGGTGCTCCTCACACTTCATCACTCCAGATCCAGGCCACCCCGGGGCGGAGCTGCACTGTAGCGCTCGCAATTTGGACGCTTTGGATACTCGCTTGCTGTAATACAATCGTGCTATCTTGGTTTGGCGTGGAGAGTTGTTTTGTTTTTAGATTGAACGTATCCAAAGACGAGAAGAGTTTACCTTTCTGATTGTTCGCCATGGGAGCAGAGAGCTCAGTGCAGCGGGACGGGAAGAGCCAAGAGGATGCCTCAGCTTCAGCCTCAGCCTCCGCTGGGGAGCTGAGCGCGGAGGTGAACGTGCTCCAGGAGGGAGGCAGCGTCCTCGATGGCAAGGTACAGTTTTGATCCCTGACACCGTTTCCCGCACCTTCCTGCGCAATGAGCACGGAGACACATGGTCGTGTTTGTTCCTTTAGGCCTAGTGGTGTTTATTCTGCTTCCCGGTGTGTGCTGTAAGCCTTCTGCTTAGCTTTTTTTAATATAGTTTTTTGTGTGTTTACAAACACAGCCTACCTGACGTCACGTAGTCCCTGTAAATTTTGTACGCATCAGTAATGTGCTGCAGCACACAGGCTCCAAGTGCGCCTGACGCTGTTTTTTGCTGAGTAATGGGTCGAGTTGTCTGCAGTCCCGCAGTAATAAAACGCCAGCAGCTCAATCTGGTCTAGATTTACATCCACCTGGGCCCATGGTATTAGTCAGAGACACTGTGGATCATGAACATTTGTCCTTTTGATAGTTTTGAGCTTCTGGGCAAAGCATACTAGCAGTGTAGGAATATTGAATTAGACTGTAACACATTGTTATAACAGGTCCACACGTGACTCCTGATTGCACGCCTTTCATCTTGTTTTTATTTCCAAAAGAAATAAGGTTGTTTGATCACTAAATCAGAAATACCAGTCCTAATGTACATTTCAAAGCAAAACTGTTCTAAATCTAAAAAAGTTTTTTATTTGGATATCTAGAGCATTAAAAAAGCACATTTTGTGACAGATTTGAAGTTAAAGTTATGACATACTGGATGTGCAGAAACAAGAAAGCCACAAGATGTATCATGTGGCTGCCTTTGAAGAGAAAATATAAAACAAAGAAAGTTAAGTTCTAGAAAAAAAACTGTAAGACATCCAGAAATTTGATTTCACGTGCACTATATATTATTTCATATCAATGTGATATCATCATCAAAATCACAATAAACTAAACAGACAAATAATAATAGGTTCACACAAAAAATATTATCCCAATGTCCACTGACGTGGTTTTCCAGTAACTTTAGTGATTTCATCATTATTAAGATTTTCATTTTGTCCCAGTCTCTGCTGATGTGTAAACAGTCAGTATTCCCATTTCAATCAAGTTTGAGTAACCATTAATCACTAACAGATTAAGAAAAAATACATTGTCAGCATATTTGAAGGGAAGACCCAGATTAGAAGCCAGGACCTTTAATTTGTATTAAGTATCAGATAGCTGACAGCCTGCGGTCCACTGGGAGCACTGACACTTTATTGATAAAGAATACCACAACTTGACTACATGCTGAATTAACTCTTGTTCCATTTCTCTACATTTTAATCTCAAGATTACAACAACTTACCTCTTACTTATAAAAGTTAATGTGCCCTCTTCATTTCCTTGGCTGTGTGCAGTATGTTGTGGGCAGCTGCCATCTTCGGCGTGATCCTGCTGACTCTGCACTGTTACCTCGGCGTAAATTGCTCAGCTTTGTGTGAATGAATATTTGTAAAGTGCCTACTAATGACTATGTGTGTTTCGCCACCTGCTCTGTTCACGTATAATCTGCCTCGTATAACCTATTGGATTTATTGACTTTTTTTATAGACTGGAGGTCAACAGGTCAGATTTTGTGGCCCTTCTCTCTCCCTGAAAGGTCAGCAGAAAGGTCAGATGGCACAGAAGGAGAGAGACAGAAAGCACAAAGGGCTTCAGCATATTCAAGATTTTAATCATAGTTACATTTGTTCGTTCTTGCTTTTTCATAAGAATGAGTGTTGTTTGCTCGTGTTTATAGATACTGGCTGTGTTTGTGAAGTTGTTTTCCCGTGAACTGACATCATCTGTGTTTGCGGTTGAATGTTTTGTTAAGCCCTGAGCTGTTATCGCAGGTATCATCGCAGTGGCAGTTTTCCCTCTTATTTTACAAGCGACATTGGAATGTGTGATATTGAAATGTTTCAAGGCTGCTAGTCCGACTTGAGTATGTCTATTGTGCTTTGTGATTCCAGCTGTGATGGGGAGATACAGTTTGTGTGCTTAGCCTCACGTTTCTAACACTGACAAGATGTCTCTCCATTTAGCAAATTGTTAGTCAGTGACTGCATTGTTCAGCTTTAATACCAGCCATTGTCATGGTGCTTGTTTGTTGTTGCACATACAGTAATTCATTTTCTTTTCCAATCAATATAAACAGGAAATAAGCAGCCAATGCACAGGGATTCCAGAGGCATCCTGTGTAGAAATATGAAAAACACATCAACTCTCAAAACCAATTATCTAATTTATTACTCACATTTTTTTTTTTGGCAAATTGAGTAAAGCTGGTGACGCAAATTGTAGCGTCATCTAATTTCAGCATGTTATTATAATCATTGTTCTGTTTGGAGGCTAAGCACTATAAGGTTCACAAGCAGACTAATAAAACTGATTTATGGACACAGATAGGATGCTATGAAATGTTGAGAGTTCTGCTGAAATGATGTTAAGCTGTACCTTTTTGGCTTGTGACCACTTACAAAAACCAAGCAGAGTCCAGCTGAGGCTCCTTGTCACGCCTCAATTGTCTATGAGTTGTTAGTGGTTCCACTAAAGACACATTTTCTCTCTAAAATTCTCAAATGGTTTTATTTAAATAACAGTTTGAAGCACCCCAAAAAGCAAAGATAAGATAAAAAGTCCAGTTTACAAAAGCACCTTTAGATCCCTCAGCTTTATTCTGTGACCATTTGGAAAGGGCCCGACCCCTATATTGGGACCACTTTACCTAACTGTATACAAATTGGTTAAAACTAGTTCCACCTCAATCAGCTACAACAGTAATGTTATTCACACATGAATGCATCAGTATTAACAATTATGTCATATACAATTCTTCCACAGGACAAATATTTTACTTTCTAGACTTTACTGGTAATACGTCTTGCAGGTCTTTTACTTGCAATGCCATATTTTTACATTGAGTAAAGTACCACCAACGTACATTCTGTACCTGCTGTTTGGCCAAAATCTGACTACAAATCCCTTAAACAAATGTGAAAAGTGAGATTTATGTTCAAAAGTCTGCCTGTAAGCGTTTTCTGGCAAGTGCAGAGGAGGATCATGACCTTGGTTGTAGCACCAAGTATTTTATTCCTGAACTGTCTCAGAGAAAGACAGGAGTAGGCGGAGGACTGCAGATTTAACTGTTTTGTCTGTAAGTGATACACATTTATCTAAGAGGAGAACGGTGATGGTGAAAACCTTTTATCAGATTAAATGGTAAACGTAGAGATCAAAGTCATGTGAAATGAATAGACTGAGGGTTTATGAGGTTTAGGTGGTGTTTTTGGGGAGTGTGTGTGTGTGTGTGTTTTGATGGTGACAGTGTGCACTTGGATGAAGCGGATGGAGCCTTCCTGCTTGATGCACACCTGATAAATATCCTCCTCATTCCACAGAGGAATTGGAGCTATGTCTCTTTCTTCTCCACCAAACCACCTTCCTCATACCTCTCTATCTCCAAGAACCTCACAAGTGTTATCACATATATAAACTGTATACATACAGTACATAAAAATATTATTTCAACTTGTATAATTATTTGAGAATGTTTTTAAGACATTTTGCTTTCACCCTGAAAAGTTGTCTTTACCACTAGCTTTCATGTTTGATTTTTTGTGAACACAATTTAAACATGCTGCTGCAACTGCTTTCAATGCAATGCGTGTGCGTGCGTGTGTGTGTATTTCTATTTACCTATACTATACTTTTATTTCCCAAACACACAACCAGTGTCGCAAATTAGTGTTAGTCTCTCTCTGAAGCCCCTGTCAGAGGTCTGTTTTGAAAACCTTCCAAACTTTTTTCAAACGTGACAGGACTGTTATGGATAGAGCTGCGAAGCTTGTGCAATATTTGGCATCTGTTACATGATGTAGGAAGGTACTTATTATGAAGTGAAGACCCTGTTTACTGCAACATGTTTCTTATCTCTCTTTTTATCTGATCTTCAGTGTTGGGGAGAGGGCGGATTGCTCTCCGGCTGGAATTATAATTTTGTGACAAAAACATAAACATCTCTGCAGATGTACGTAGATAGGGGTGCAATGGGGAACTGTTGGTTGCAGCACTCCTACCCATTCTCACTATGTGGCATGTGACCCAACATATCTAAAAAGCAGAGTGGATAATCAAGTTTGAAACAAACATTGAGAAATATATATTCATGATCGTGCGAGTGTGTACGTAAGAAAGGTCTCTGAACGGCACCCATGCACATTTGCTTACATGCCAGCATAGAGAGGCGTGTCCCAGCATTAAGCTACGGCCAAATTACGGTTTGTGTAAACAGTTTGAAGAGCAAAGCCACAGTTTTTAGTCTGGTAGTGATGTTGCAGTTCACAAGGGGATTGCACACTTTTTCATTCACAGTGCATCAGGGTTTCTATTGCCTGAACGAGCACATCCACACATTTAAAGTTGAACAAAGGTGAGCTCTGAAGTGCATATCGTACATTAAAAATATGTATTTTTGATATGCAGTAACATATTCTCCTGACAATTAATAATTATTAAAATAACAAACAATAATAATAATCATTTTATACAAACAGCAACAATTCATTAATTTCTATATGAGTCTGAGTTTCCACTGTTCTGAGTTTGTGGCATTTGCTGCAGTTATTTGGCATTTGGGCATTTCTCCCAGACAGTATGGGAGTTTCTGTATGTCTGATTTAGATAGGAATTCAGATTAAAATATGATCTCTTGTGACTGTTTGACGCTAAAATGTCCTGACTTGACTGGGAGTATTTTATTGAGGAGTGACTTAAGCCCAGTTCACACTACATGATTTTAAGACCGATTTGCTGGTTGGTGAGCTCAGCGACAGTCGGGCTGTAATCAGGGGTAAATCAGCAATCGATTGGTGGCCGGCAGTCATTATGTGTGAACTACTCAAGGACGCATCAAAACGGATCCCTGACACACCGCAGACACCAGCCAGATATATAGCATGCCAAATATCTGGAGGAGTCGGCCAACTGGACATCCGCATCCAGCTAATGAGAGCAGGCAGCTGGTAGAACATGGAATGTGGTTTGGAGACCAGCATTGGGTTACACAGCTGTTGTCAGCTTGTGTAATGTATGACCCCCTGTCACCGATCAGTCACGTAGTGTGATCACCACAGCGGCTACAAGACCCCCCTCACAGCAAGTTGTGTAGTCTGAACAGCACAGCGATCGGCCGACATTGAAAGTCATGTAATCTGCACGAGCCTTTAGGTTTCACTGTCCTCTCAGGGTGAAACTCTCACCTTTCTGTGCTCTTTCACACCTGTAACTGCGCCCAACTGTGATGTCACAGTGTACTGACACACCCTGGAGTACACTACATTAATGCAGCAAGCAGAGAAGTTACAAGACTGGAGATGGCAAAAACAAGATTTTCTGCAGGTGTCAAGTTGCTCTTTAAGAAAAAGAAAAGTTAAAAAGTAACTTTTCCAGAAAAACATTGACTCATTGTAATTTCATGGTCATTAACATGGCCAGCATTTACATTTGGCAACGTTTGCATGTGCAAACAGGCGTCTTTTTCTCTGTCTGCCTCTTCTTCCTTAATTTCTTAATTGACTTCCATGTCTTGCTCTCAGCCAGACAGGAGCGTTCTGTAAATACACTGATACCATTACTGAAACTACAGTGAATTTCAGTGTATTCATTCACATCCACACATACTCACAAAAACACACCTGAACATGAAACCTGCATCACATGTCTGCTCCTGCTCCCAGCAGGTGACTCCAATAATCCGCCACCATGTCATGAAATGTAATGTGTGCTGATTAAGGCTGGTCTGTTCCTGTATAATGAGCTGCAGCTGATCAGACGCTGATTATCCTGTTTAGCAGAGAGAGAGAGAATGAGAGAGAGTGAAGAGGGAGGCGGAAGGGGTCAAACAGAGAATCCATTGAGGATGGGCCGGGACAGAGACAAGCCGGAGGCCTCTGTGTGCACCGTCCCACAACAAGAGGAAGTAACCAACATGGGGAGGGGGCGGGGCAGCGTTTTGGGTGGGCAGGGGAAGAGGGGAGGCCAGAGAGGGAAAAGAAAAAAGACTTTGCGAAAGAGAGGGAGATTTATAGGGGGACCCGCCAGGGTGACATAAAGGCAGATGAATCAGTGCTCCCTCCTGCCTGATTTTAAAAAGTACACTGATGGCAGAGGTTTACTTATTTACTATTATTTACCAGCCAAAGATTAGTTCATTGCTCCAGAGGTTTATCTTTCACATGAAAACTAGCACGTGTTTGTAGTTAGTTCAGTGATTTTCTGTCAGAGGAGTCAAGGTAATTCAATTCAATATGGCCTACTGAAATAGTTTAACGTTTTGCAAGAGTGTGAAACATTCATCCACCTTTGCATGCCCTACAGCAGATAAATAACGGCTCCATAAACTATTGTAGACAACTGGAATTTTGAACTCTCCATGGCGAGTTTTTCGTCTGAAAAGGAAATCAAATTTATCTTTTTTTTTCTCATCCTTGTAGAGGAGAAACAGGAAATGGCTTTCTGCTAATTAATCTGTCCCTCAGCCAGTTTCCTATCTTCCATCTCTCAGATTCACTGCCAGCTCCATTTCAATAAAAAAAAACAGGCATGTGTTTTGTTCCTCTCTCCTCTCTGCCCCTAAAAATTAGACCTCACTCCAATAGTTTGATCTAACAATGAGTCCCAGAACAATACCAAATCCCAAAATGGCATCAGCATCAAAATATTACATAACTTTCTCTAACAAAAGACAATATTTAATTTTGTCCACACTGCTTGTTTTTGTTGTCACAGTGTCTGTGGAGTTTTCCCAGCTCATTTATTCCAGCTCAGTTGACTGTTAAATTGTTTAAACTGCAGCAGAAATACAATATGTTTTACAGAGTTCCACAAAATCTGTAGGCCTGTAACACAGGTATGCTCATGTTCTGCTTAAAAACATGGATGTTGCTGTTTGTTTTCAAGCAACTGTGCAAATGCACCAAAACAAATTCTGTTCAGTGTTTGAGTGAATTGATGATGCTGAGATGTCATAAATTCAATTAAGATGACAGTCTGCACACAGACTCTTGGTTTATTGTTGTTAAAAACATAATAGAAATAGATATACTTGAAGAGATCCCAAAGAGAGAAAAAAGGTGGACTGTTTGTTCTGGTGACATGCTCATATTGATGCTTAGTTTAGAATTATTGTGTTACCACAAATTAGGAAATGACCTTTTATTCAATTTAAATGTTACAGGTTTGATTCACTTTTGCACTGCACAAACACACATGACCATCCGGGATCAGTGTTTCTCTTTGTCAGTATTGGTGGTGGAGGTGTGAGGAGGGGTTTTCCCCACAGAGAAGTATTGTCCTGCAGTAATGATGTGTTATTGAATATATGAGGTCTGGCCAGCAGCGATTGACCTGTTCACTGCCCCCAGGGGCTGTTACTGCTCCTTTGTCTCAGTCAGTCGTTCTGATTGAAAGACTCAGCCACGTCAGCATCCCTATCATACTGCCTCTCTTTATTGCTTCACCTGTTTAGGTAGCTGGTAGACTGCAAGGTCCTTAGAATCAAATGATTGTTTGATATTTGCCTCAAGTAGCAAAGGAGCACTTCTACATGACAGCCTCTTGAATAAATGAGATATGTCTACTTGTAGAATTAGGTTGCGATCATGCGCACAATTTGATTACACTATAATGACTTTGTTCGCACGAATGGCTGATTTTGTGAGTTTCAGATAAAGCTGTTTACTTCCTCGTCAATGCATTTAGGTTACAACTGATGAGGCATTCATTTCCATCACAAACAGGCAGTCTCGTGGTTTCTGCATGTTCAGAAATTTAAAATGACGTCTCCTTCTGTTTAAGTCTGTGCTGGCTCCTCCTGCTGCGACACAGTGCTCAAAATAACCTCTCTTACCTACATCACGTCATGAGCCTCTGTGGACGCACTCATCCATCTTGCCTCTACTTGCTTTCACCCTCTTCTTTTTTAGCTCCATGATTCATCTTTTTATCTTTCCATGCACCTGTTAGCTCTTGCTCTGCACTCAACATAAACAAGAGTGGAAATGCACCAGGTGTTTTCCATTTTGCTGGCCTCTGCTGAACCAAAATGGCTCTTTCCTGATCCCACATTGGTCATGTAAGTCATGTATAACCCAAACTTAATAGTATGAAGTCTCCGTAACTAAAGCATCTGGCAACCTGGTCGGCAGAAAGACAACGAAATAGGTTATTTTTCAGGGCATTGCATCCATATCCAAGGAAATGTAATTACATCAGTAAACAGTCTGTGGAAGTAGCCTCTGCAGGGTCTATTCCCTGTGATACCAGCAGCTGAAATTGCACTTAAATTAACATTTGTCTCCTTGTCACATTAAAAGCAACAGGAAAAATGCAAAATGTATGCTTTGCATCCATGTGCTTACATTACGTGCCATTACCTCTACAAGTTATTCTTCTTCTGGTGTTTTTTTAGGCATTACCAAACAGCTTCCCTTGAATTGCATGTAGCCAAAACCAACATTTGAGAACAAGTGTATTAACTTGCACTTAAATTTTATTTCAAGTGTAAATGGCACCTAAGAGATTTTACTCCCTGTTACTCCGCTGTCGAGTTTCAAGTCCAAGGTCAAGACCACAAGGGTCACAAAAAACATAAAAATTCGGACTAACAACCAGAAAAACAAGATGACTCTCCCAGCGTTGTTATTCATAGTGTTCCTCTATCCCTCTTTCATAAACCTGTTCACCCCTCTTTCTGCCTCCCTCTCTGTTGCTCTTTCTTGCACATCCATTTTTTATCAGCTCTGGTCCTGATGCAGCACTAACTGCTTCACAGAGCACAGAGGAAGATGTGTGAAGTCACTGTGTGTGTGTGTGTGTGTGTGTGTGTGTGTGTGTGTGTGTGTGTGTGTGTG
>JAPMOB010105364.1:0-10294 GCA_029875015.1 Lepomis gibbosus
AGAAGACAGAGAGGGAACAGGAGAGATCTTGCATGCCAAAATCAATGCGAAGCTGGCTGTGTCAGGTTATGTGCAAGCGGAGAGAAAACAGAAATACACGCCTAAAAATACCCTGCGACTGCGATCGACAGCAGGGGAGCAGCGAACAAAAAAGGGGGGGCGGGATTCATAATACATGATGGCGATGATATTATATAGGTGAGGAGGTGTGCAGTCACCCACTGGCGTCTGCCAGGCGAGATAGCGCTCCCCAATACCCGCAGCGACATGTACATGCAAGTCTCCATGGTAATATCTTCACGGCAGCGATGATGATGATGATGATGATGATGATGATGATGATGATGATGATGATGTTGATGATACACACCTGCCCACAGCATGTCTGTCTGTCTGTCTGTCTGTGTCTGTCACTCTAGGACAGCTCAGGTGGGGCATACCGAGTGGGGTTGCCATAGCAACCAGGGGAGTCCCAGCTGAAAGCAGGGATGTTGGCTGGTGACAGAAAGACAGGCAGGTGTGTAGACAGAAAAGCAGGTAAAAAGAAGATAGGAAGACATCAGAGAGGCAGCCTCAGCTTAGAAAGCGTTTTTTCTTCTCTCACAACTTTGACCGAGATGCTTCCGTTGACAAGACCATGGTCATACAGTATCTGAGCAATCCAACGGTAGCTCATTTGGGCCTTGCAATCAAATGGGGTTGTAGCTACCATCAAAGGACGGCAGGTCACATTCTAGTTTAACTGATACAAACAAGGCACACATGGTGCTGTTCTTTAAAGGCGGATTCTGAAGTCCTTTGAAGTCAGTATCTTATCTAAATAACTCATTAACAATGAAAAGGCATCGCTACTTACTTAAGGAAGAGTTCAACATTAACTTCCTTCCCTGTAGTGAAACCACTTGCATGTCTACGACTCAGTTGTGTAATTGCTTCGCATAGAATTAACACTGGGGAACAGATAGCTTTGCTTTGTCCAAAGGTGTATTGCTCACAATAAAAAAATATCAATTATTTGTTGTAACTATTTCTTGGCAAAACTGCATTTATCTTTTGTGTCCTTTTTTGGCTCCCTAACCCCCTAACCCTAACCCTGACATCACATCAAGCTGTACAACCTTTACATATTAGCATCTTATGAAGTCGTTAACATCTTAGCCAGTAACTGGCTATTTACACATCAAGCACAAACATTTGAAGTTGTGTTTCGAACGATGAATTCATTTTTCACTCTTTCTGTTTCGTTCTTCACCAACCCCTGACAAAATGTCTGGCTCTAAAGCTGCTAAATGCTAGTTGCAGGCTGTAGTTTTTCTCTGAAAACAGTTCCTGGAAATGAGGTAGATGAGAGTAGTGACACAAAACATGAACTGTAAAGTAGCCCATGTCCCCTTGCTTCCGGTACTTACTGTATACTAAGCTAGACTGAACACCTCCCAGCTCTCGCTCCGCAGTTAACTCACAACATGAGAATATTGATCTACTCGTGTCACTCTCAGCAAGAGTGAACAAGCATATTTCTCAAAATGTTGAACTTGCCTTTATTATGAAATAATTCCTGTTAGACAGATTGTTGGGCTGGGACATAACACACTGAGGGATTGTTTTAAACACTAATGGAATATCAGTTAATGAGAGAAAAGCCCGTTCCCTACAGTGCGCTGCTGGCAATCTAATTGGCTGTCACTCAGTAAAGACTGAGCCTCTTCCACTGGTAAATTTGGTTTGAAATACCGCCATAGATAATCCCTGAGCTGTCAGTATGTTGTGTGTGACGCATGCAACAATACACAAACCTTACAACATGTGTCTTCCTGTTTTCCCTGTCCGCCTGATGATTTAATATGGCTTACCAGTGGCTGGTGCTAATTTCAGACCCTGCTGTGATGTTTATTTATTTATTTCAGGTTTATTTAACAGGGACAATGCACACTAATAATACATAAATAAATGTATAGTTTGCCAAATCTGCTGTCCCTGGACAGATCTTAATATGTCACACCTAAAAAAAAAATAAAAAGGATTAAGATAGTACATGTATGTCTTTGGTCAAGCCACGGCAAGAATGTTTGACTCTATGATTGCCTAATCTGACACACTGACTGAGCATCTTAACAGACAGAAATATCGTGTAGTCTCAACCTTCACTTTCTAATCAGGTTCTTGTCCAATACCATTATGCGAATATTAGGGACTCATTAAGATAAACAGTTGGTGGCACTAATTGTCCAGTCTGCTGCCATTAAAGCAGCAGTTGGTAACAATTGGGCATACACAAGGCAAAACCATCTGCATCTCTATGCTGCTCGTAGCCCCTCCCCCCTAAACCCTAAGAAGGAGCTGGTTGCCCTTCAAAACCTCATTCTGCATAGGGCTCCTTCTCTACGGTGAGAGTCTCGCTGGTCCCTCTTGCTTCAACTTGTGTTTTCAAAAACGCCCCATAAACTCTTCGCAGCCAAGGACAGAGCGCTCCTAGCATAAGTGTCATTTACATTCGGGACATGTACCCACCAGTTTTAGAAATGGCTGATTTTATCCTCACCACTTTTTTAACGTATAATGCTGCTATGAAAACAGCAACAACTGGTGTAACCGTTAAAGATTTATTAAAAAGATGGAAAATTCTCTCAGAAATTCTGCACGGCACACGGCGTATCCTGAAGACAGAAAGCGGTATATTTTATTCCAAGGGAAATACAATGTGCTTTAAAGAAAGAAGTTTAACGGTAAAAGTATTCATGCATAGAGTACTTCAAACAATTAAAACAATCAAATGAAGTTGAACCACGACAACAAAGCTAATTAAGTGGGGAGAAGAGAAGAAATGCTTTGTGCTTTTAAATGATGTTGATCTGATGCAGTCTGGTGAAGTGTTCCAGCATCTAAGACCATAAAAAATTTAAAAAACTGTTTTACTAACTTTGTTTAACTAACAAAATTTGTTTGAAATCAGGGCAAAAACTACTCGTTCAGGGACCGCATCATTTTGATCCGCAAGTCCGACAAACAGGTAAAAAATCCAATGCTGTATTAAGTAAATCTATCCGGTCCAAAACGTACTGCTTATAACATTTTCAATAATGAAAAACGCTGTTCAGCCTGCGCTCGTTTGTTGCTTCTGCACATCAAAAACAATTCTGACATGACCAGGCCAGCAGGATGTTACTCGACTGCCCATTTTCTGTAGGAATATTATAATAATTATTGAAATATCTTTTAGTGCTAAAATACTTTGTGAATCACTCTTAGAAAAAAATGTAGGAGTTGATGAATAATTTTCCTCGCTGTGAGCTGTCCCAGACCTAAACTGGAGGGAAAAGGTCGACAAAATGTAATGTGGGTCATAAATACACATGCAAATCAAAGAATAGAAAAGACAAAATGAAAAAGAAGATCTAAAGTACAAAGCTTACTGTTGCCGGGGGTCAGAATGATCTTTGATGTCAGGATAAGACTTTCTCATGATTCTCCTGATGGAAGCAGAGGGGTCTGCGCTGATGACATCCACTGCAACTCCTGCCTGCAGACCAGGCCGTCCAGCCTGTCTACGACTCCCCGCTGACTCCACAGCAGGTGAACTGGACGGCTTCTGTAACTTTGTTCAACACATAAAACAAGTATTATCTTCTGCTTTTATATTGGAATGCACAGTAATGAAACAATGTGGCAGATTTAAAGACATGTGCTGTAAAAACACTGAACGATTTTAACTACTTTCTGTTTTAGACTCACAGTACAGTACTGCTCAGTTGTTTAAGTGCAACAGGTGGTGAGCTAGCCATCACATACATATTACTGTCATAGTGTTTAAATCATGACTTATTTGTGTACGGCAGTGAGCCACAGCTGCGGTGATAGGAAATCAATGGAAAGTATGTGTTGACTGTGGACACCCAGGAAATACACAAGCCTCAACCATTATTGCTTTGCTTTCAGGCAATGTTTTTCTGCATTACTGTCCATCAAAAACGAGATGATGTCTCTTCGCAGGCAACCACACAAACACAGAGCATGTACAGGATAGAAATGTTGACTTTAAAACAGCTGTGATATACTGCTCTTTTTTCAATATATTTAGTCTAGGAGGGCTCTAACCTATGTGAATTAGCAAGCTGTTTAAGTATGAAAATATAGACAATGTGCACTAGGGCACAGAAGTTTCCATGGTTATTTTCCAACAGCCTCCTTCTGGTTGCACAAGATTTAATCAAGGTCACCAATGTGGATCTGGCAAGCGTAACAATGATTTGACAATGTGTCATTCATTAGAAGCTGCAGATGGAACACGTACCTGCCTCCTTTGGATGGCTGAACAGACAGTTAATCAGCTGAAAAGGAAAGTCCTTTATATATGGGTGAGACATGCTGGAAAGAGTCAGACATTAATCTTTACTCTGCCTTCGTAGCATCACTGTCAAAATCAGAAAGAATTGCCTGCTGGCTGGGGAGGGTGCACTGAATCTGAAAGAGACAAAAAAACAAAACAATCTCACTAAATTGTGGTTCAACCCAAAATACATAGACAAGAGAAAAAACTTACTCATCCTTCAGGAAAATATCTAGAGCAGCTTTAAAATGTCTTTTCAGTAGCTAACTTTATGGCAGTGGCGGCTTCTGACAAATCTCTTAGGGGGGGGCAACTGTTGCAATGATGGTTAGGGTGACCATGGTCTAAGTCAGCCAGCGTGGTGCTGGTAAGAAGAACTGAGTCTGGGCTCAGGGCTGATGGTCTGCGTTCGGGACAGGGAAACAGATATCTCAAAAGGGTTGAACAAGATTCAGAATGCAGGTTCAAGTTGGCTGGCTTGTGCTCGTACAGAGTGATTCAACGAACCGGCGGGGACTGGAAGGTTGGTCTGGCTTATATGGGTTCATTGGTGTGACGAGCCCCCGTGAGCAGGCAGGAGCACCAGCGACCACGCCCACCAGTACACGGCATCCAGAGTCTGAGTGGGAAAGCAGAACATAGAGACAGACAAAAAAACCAACACCAACAAAAAACTACATTCACACACACCATAAAGGAGGCCAAGGTCACGTCGTGACACATACAGTAAGCTGCGTTTCGACCAGAGGAACTAGGAACCTTTGGAGGAACTCAATGCATTCCCACCAGAGGGACCAGGGTCTAAATGAACTTCTGGGGTCTTCATTTTACCCCCTAAAAAGACCCTGGTCAGGGTAGTACTTTCCGAAAGTACCAGGTACTTTGGGGGGGGCGGGGCTTGCCTTGCAGTGAATTCATGAATGGGCGAGTGGAGGCTACTGGCTTTAACTGGAGAATGTCGGTGTTTGTCTGCTACTGCTCCTCTCTTTTCCACCATTGTTTGCAAACCAATAAATCACAATCAGCAGTCAAATAGTTACACAAGTCTGGCAGCTGTCCGCCTGAGATCAATCGTCAGCATTAAATGTAAATAGCAGCCTGCCTGGGTGTGTTTACAGCGAACAGCTGATGGAGTTCCTACTGGGTCCAGAGTTGTTGTTTTTAAGTTTTCATCAGTCAGGAAATTTCTGCACAGAGCTGAAGTTGGTCTCCTCCTCTTCAAAACCTAAAAAGCTTGTTAAAATCACGTTCTTCCGACGCTCAGGCGACACAGATGTGAGTCCTGCAGCTGATCTGCAGCTGATGTCGCTGGAAATGTTTTAATAACCTTCCAAACTGTCGCGATTTTATTTATTTCTCTGTGCCGGAGTTATTTTAAGAACTTTATGGCTTTATCCAGTTTGTTTTTAAATGTGTAATGAACTTTATCACGTGTCTCCTCATTACAGCTCCCACACAAAAAAATGCTTTAATGGTCAAACACAGCCTGTAGTTTTTCATTATATTCCAGTCAAACTGTTCATTTGTAAATGTTGCTCATGGATAGTGGTTACAAATAATGATGCCTGTGCATCGCTGTGTATAGCCAGGCCTGCAGCCTACGTCAGCTGGTTAATTTGCCCACTCTTCGCAGGTCTTTAGATCACAGTGGAAATGCACACAATAGTGGGCTAAAGGAACCTTTTAGTTCCTTGAATAGAGATCCAGGGACTTAAAAGTCCCGGGTACTTTTGGTCGAAAAACACCTATACTGTGTTTGAAGGTGGATCAAACACAGCTAATCTTAAATGTTAGTTCTCCACTTGTTCTCCTGTAGTTCCACAGTAATATTAGGGGTGTGTATCCACTGTTCTCCCATGCTCTATGATCACACAGTAACGATGGGGTATGTGCTGTTCTCCCGTTCTTCCGCTGTATCTACACATAAACAACAAGGCATGTAAGGGGAAAAATAAAAGGTATATTCAATTGTTTTTTGGTTTATTTTCTGTGTTTTGCTCCTACTTCTTCTTTTTATCCTCCTCTGACAAAGATGCCAGTGATGGTCCCATCATGCTACCTCCTCTTTCTTCTGTGGTTTCTGGCAATAAAAGAAAAAAACGAAACATAAAATAATTGTTACAGGTTAAGTGCAGTAAAGTTAACTTTAAATTGACTCCACTACTACACATAAAACACAGCTTAATAACAATCACATTTAACATTAGCATAAAATTCAGCTTTTTTTTTTTACAGTCACTGTTATTATCACATTACATTTACATTATTTAGTTATTAGTTTAGCCTATGGCATTTTACACTGAATAAATGAACCTAGTGGCTAAGGGACTTTTCCTCTCCTCATCGCTTCACGAATTACATGTATTATCTATACTATGTCTTACTCACCACTGGTTAAGTCACTGCATCTCCCAACACAACACCACAGTTGAATTTTCAGCCTGAACATGCTGAACAGCAGCTGATTGTAGTGAGAGCAACAAGGGTGGACTGCCTCATTTTCAGGGGGCAGAAGTGTAGCTCTGCTGCTGGGCGCATGATATAAACATGTAAGTGCAAGCCTTCCTGGAACCCATAGAGATTTCACTGCAGCGCAGGCAGCTCAAAAAAAAAAACTACCTCAACATGAAAGTCTATGAGAGCTAGCTGGGCGATTTTCAACCAGACTGAAATCACCCCAATTGGGCGGGACCCCACGCAACAGGGCTTGACACTGATTGGACAACACTCAGAGTCAAACTGTCTGTCATAAAGAGTCACAGCTAACTAACAGTGTGGTAGAAAGTGTGGTCTGTCGCCTGATCATCCAAATGAACAAACTGCCCCTGCTTTATGAGGCCTTTACCTTCATTACCTTAATGTGCGAGTGTGTTTTTATGTGTTTGTATGTGATATATCGCCAGTCCATCGCAGTCTCTGAGAAACATCTTACTTAAATTCCAGACTGCTGGTTGCACTCCAGCCAGATGTAAGCGCATGTGACTATTCAAATGTGCAGCAAGGCATTGATGAGGAAAGTGTGCATGCGCAATTAACCTTATCGCAGAGACTCAAACAGAATGACAGCAGACTTGTTGCCAGAGTTTCTTCAAAGCCAAAACCTGGAAATGCTGTCACTCGAAAAATGTTTCATCCACTGGAAGTGAAATAGCAGCTCTAGACATCAACGTCTGTGGACCCTCAGCTGTGTGTGTGTGTGTGTATATGTGTGTGTGCTCCAGACTTTATTAATTTTCTGTGCCAGTGACTCAGTGTCCATATTTAATAGTTGTGTGGTTTTCTATGTCGCAACCCCTGCAACACAGCAAGTATTGAGCTGTGATTCAGACAAGGGGTGACAATCCACCAACAGAGAGAGAGAGAGAAAAATACTCACCCACCCACACCAGTACATACACACACACACACGCACAAGTTCAGACACTAGGCACATGCGCTAACACACACCAGCACACAGCACAGAAACAGATGATTCATTCCTTAAACTGCAGCCAGGAGCCTGGTATCTGGTTGAGGTGCTTACTGGTCTGTGAGAATTTCCAGTCCAAACAAACCATGAGACATGATGATGCCGCTCGACTCTTAGCACTTTGCCTCCCAGCACATACACATACACCCAGAGACATTTCCATTTAGTGTTTATACTAATATGCATTTAATATGGACCTCAGGAACAGTAGTTGTTGCTACAGTAACTACAAATGAGGAAACGCTAATAAACAACCATTTGAAAAAAAAAGGCAAATATAATTATTGAAACCTATTTAAAGCTGAGAGAGGCATTTGATTTATTGATTGCTATTGGGATGTAAAGAGAATTTAAAAAAAAAATAAACAAACGCTTCTGAAATCGTTTTAAATTTATATTGCTAACATGTTAGCAAACAGTTGCCTATTTGCACATTAGTTTAGCTGCCAAATGTTCCACAATGTTCACAAACTACTTTCCAACCTTGTCAGTCTTCAGTTTGGTAACTGAGCAGGTAGTGTACCGGGAGTTCATCAGAACTGTTTTGCGGCAAACAGCTGCTTGCTGCTGCATTTGCAAACTATGCTGATGAGAGGAGTGAGAGTGAAACAAAAGAGTTGTTGTGGGCAGTATCCAAGACAATGAGCTGAAAGACACTAAAACGCTCTATAGTGACATCACAAGATACGGCTTCAAAAATAAGACAGCAACAAAAAAAAAGGTAGAAAAAGAAACAAGTATTATGTATAATGAATAAAACAAGATTAGGAAGCAGGAAATTCAATCTGCTGAGAGAGGGGACAGGAAGTGCACCACAATCAATGAATATCTTGCTTATTCTTGTTCTGGATGATTTCTGTTGATCTTTGTATGAATATACAAAGAATCCTACGGGGTTGTCCCCCCAGTCTAATCTTCCACATTGCCTTTTAACCTGTTAAGCATAGACTCATAAGAAGCAGTCCTTACATTTACCCACTCCTTCAAGTCCAGGGATTTAGCTGTTTTCCAATGTCTCAAGATAATTCTGGAAGCTGTGATCAGACCAGCCATTACAACAGAAAATACACCCTTTTATACATTTGCCACTTGAGATGTCCCCTAACAAACACAAGGCAGGGATTAAGGGGACTGCTGAGCCAGACCAGTTACCCAGGACCTCCACAACATTAACCCAGAATGTTGAAACTAATGTGGAGTCCCAGGTAGAGTGTAGGAAAGTTCCTACCTCTGTTTTAGATTAGTGCAGCATTAATGTTCTGCACCTCATGAAAGTGCAAACAGCCTAGACCACACCTACCTTATATCCATACTTACAAAAAGGAAAATGGAATTCAGTAGATAATACCATGAATTTGGGGTATTGAATAAAACTTGACGAATGAACTGTATTAATGGAAGTTTTGTGCTCTGAAAATACTTTTTACAAACTTTTATTTTAGCTATACTCTATTCATACATCTGATATTGCTTTGTCGAGTCGTTTTAAGAGTTCTCTAATCGTTTTTTCTTCTTGGAAAATATTTTATTAAATTACTTTGGACACAGTGTTGCCACTTTGTCCCCGTATGTAAGTCTTTCTTCCTAATTTGAAAAATACCCCGTCGTCTCATGAGGTCTGCCAACAATATTAACCTCACTTTTCTTATGGCGACTTTTTGGCAACTGTGCGTTAGATTGTGAGGACCGTCTTATTGGAACAAATGACCAGAAAAATTTAACAGTCTTAACTTAATCAAAATGCAATCTAGAGAATTCTTTTCAACAAAGCCATTTAACGCAGTTCGCAGGAATAAAGTCCTTCTGCTGCTCTGTATCTCTGTCTGTTTTCTGGGGAGGTTAGGGTATTGGGTTTTGTTTCATTTGTATTTTCTTACTGTTGTATGTCAACATTTGTTTTAACTGTGATCCAAAGATTAGAAAGGAAGAAAAAAAAGAGAACCTACAGTTTTTATACTTATGAATTGCCTCAAAAGATTAAATAATCTTAAAAAGAAGAATAAGAAGGTAAATATCAGCTTGAAGTGCTCGCAGGTCACAGAAATATAACGCAGCATTTGACAAGTGCTTGTTAGCTGACTTCATTTTAAAACCAAAATTTGGGGGGAAAACTGGAATTTTGAATGTTGCTCTCTAGGTAGTGCTCCAAAACATGTAAACACACATCTACAGTAGAAATACACTTTTGCTTGTGTCGAGCTCAGCACACACACATTCCCCCACACACAGCATCTGCTGTCAAGCATGAGTTAATTGCAAGGTGGAAGAAGAATGGAGTGTGCTGGGTTTTTTTTTTTGGAAACACACACACACACACACAAACGCTGTCATGCACACACACTGGCACATACTATACGTGACAGAGACACACACACACACACAAACGCACATGGGCTGATTCACTTTTTTTTTTTATTCTGTGGCCAATGACAAAAACTAAGTAAGACTACCTATGCACGCACACGCACACACACACACACACACGCACGCACACACAC
>JAPMOB010105407.1:0-13686 GCA_029875015.1 Lepomis gibbosus
GCACTGTGAGAGCACAGCCACCGCCGCTCTTGAGTAACCTTTGTCTGGATATGAATATGCAAGTCATATTTTCACTATACATTAAAGTAAGATTAGTTAATTTAACTGATTAAAAAAGCTATATTCTGATGCAACTTTAACACTACAGATCGGATCAGGCCTGAAATGTTGAAAGATGGAAGGAAATGTTTAAGTTCGATTCCTGACCAATATTGCAATTTTGAATTTGAAGTGCGATTATTGTCTATTGATTAAACTCCAGGCCTGCATTGGTTGTCTATATACAAACTATGTAGAGAACTAAACCAAATGAAATATATGTTTTGTATCAAACATAATCACAAATATATCTCTAGTTTTGATACGTGACCAAACCAAATGTGGACAGCTTTGCAGAAAAAACAGCTAGCTAGCTAACTTCACAGACTGAGCACCCTCGTAGCTCTGAATCTTAAAAGTCCAGTTTAAGGTAGACTGGACAACAGAGCTGAAACTGACTGGAGGTAAACACCTTGATAGTGACTTTTAAAAAAATGCCCGACTGTCCATTTTTTACCCATACATCAAAAATTATACAGAGTAGAGGTCTGTCCTTCCTCAAAACCGCCTTTGGCAAAGTGACAGAGAGTGAAATGCTCATACTATAGCCAGGAGCCAGCTGACATGATTAACGTTAATTAACCACGGCTGAATACATTTAAAGCAGGTGGAATTGCTACAGCTTGTAAAGACACTGTTTTATCATGGAAGCTATTATTAAAATAGCAGCTCTTGCATGATTTCAACCATTTTTCAATAATTTTGTTTCATTTTTGATAGCTGTGTTATTACACAGGGTCATATTCAACTTTGACTGATGCTTGGTGTGTTTTTAACCTTTTGTAACTACAATGTCATGTAACACTGTTCACGTGTATCACTGTCCTCTAAAATAAATACATGTGGAGTAGGAGGTAGACTGGGGAGGATCTCACTGAACACCCTCCGGAGTGTTTGCCTGTGTGTTGGGAGAGTTTTCAAATTCCAGTTTTATATTTGTTCCAAAACAGAGTACTGGACAGTAAGTTGTTTTTGAATGCCAAAATATCTTAACGTCTGGTAAAGTAATTGTTGAGTCATTGGTATTTGTCAGCATTCATACTGATGTGTTGTTTTGTGCTCAGTAGCAATACAATACTAATGTTTAGTCGCCCTTAAATTAGTGTGCTTCTTTTTCCTTTTGTATTTCTCCTATGCTGTCACATACATTATGGTATGGCTATAGAGATAATACAATCCGGTAAGTCATGCTTGGTGGTTTGGCTGCTGGAGCTTTCATGCCACTCTGATCAGCAGCAGAGCAGGCTACTGTAAGCGGCCAGGTTGGAAATAAAGGATAGGGATGAAAGGGGACAGATTACATATTCATCTGGCCCATTTAGAGGAAGCGAAGCCTACAGAGATGCCTGTCGCAGCACACTGACGAACCCAAGATTACTCACAGGTGCAACTGTGAGACGCACACACACGCTTCCATCTTCAGCCTCGCGCTCTTTATACCTTAGTGTTTTTCTCTTCCTGTCTCGCTTGCCACCTTCAGCTCTGTGTGTTTAATCATTGGCCCTCATCTCCCTGGTCTTGGCGCGTTTCTGCATGTAGTCTTTGTCTCTTATCGCCAATCTACCTTCCTTATCAGCCCCCTTTTATGCGCAAGTTTTTTTTCTTTTTTCCCCTTGTCTATTGTCGGTATGCTTTTATTTTTCCACAGTTGCCCATAGTAAAATCCTTCATAGGAAGGTCCTGCTCCGAGGCCGTTGATGTTTCTCTCCTCACTGACAGAGACGACAGTTTAAAACAGAAGGGCCACACTGAGGAAGTCAGTGTCATGAGGGAGAAACAGAGGGGTATAGATACAAAATGTACAAACTGTTACTTTTATTTTATTATGATTGTAAGTGAATATGCTGCGTTCTCTTATGAAATAATAATCTGTAACCTATGTTTGCAATGAAACAAAGCCGACTCAGGTTAGTGTCTTGCTTGCTATTTACTTATACTCAATTAGTAAAGCTGTGCTGAAAAAATACAGCCTGAATCACATCTTTGCTGTAATGGTTTCCTATGGTGTATTGTATATTGTCCTGGAGTATTTTTGTTGTTGCAGGAAGATTTGGTCAGGAGTTGGCTTCCTCTCCATGCATGAACAAAATACCTCATAACATTTTTGGACTCACTAATTGATGTTTGAAACATCGAAACAGAAAGTTTTTGTGGCTCTTTAGAACAAACTCTTGGAAAGGAACTTGCAGTATTTTATTATCATAGTTTTTCTTATATAATAATTAGAGATGTCCACTTTAGTACTGTTTATTCTTTAAATTGTCTGACATCTGCAAACAGCTCAGAAAACACACGTAGATCTACTTACTGCTTTAGCTTATTGAACACTCTACAGTGTATTTCACCTAATGAAGCACAGCTTTTGTCTCTTATCAGATGAATTCAGTGAGCAGTGCAGTGAGTCTACAATCCAGAGATATTTATTGGCTAAAATTTACCTGTACTCTCTACTGGCTTGGCTGCACTGACTACAACAGTGTGTAAGAGCTCTCTGGTGCCCTCTCTCTGTAGACCGGTTGGTCTCCAAGTGTCCACACACAACTGTTCTTCTGTTTACACAACTACTGTGGTAGCACAGCAGCATGCAAACTGTTTGCAGCGTCTTGTGTCTATGTAAAAAAAAGAAAAAAGAAAATCAATTCAAAATATAAATCAAAACAAAATGCTGTTCTGTTTGCTCTAAGGGGAAAACTGTGACACCGTTCTAGCCTCCTTTCATGCAGTGGACCTCTGATGCACTATTTTGGACCCTAATGATTACAAACCATTTCCTGCACTGTTTATGGACTATCTGATAGCAAGGTCAACACTGAAATGTCATCAGTCATGTCTCTCAACAATCATAATGTGAGGAGTTGTTGTAAATAATATGCTGCTGAGCTATTAACTTTACACTGAACTGAAGGTGTCAGCTTGGGCGAGCAACAGACTGAACGTAGTAGTGAATTAAAGACAGGATTAGAGCTGAAGGTCAGGCCATGTAATAGGTGACTGAACAAAGTGATCAGCAAAGTATTTCATGATTTCTACCTGAAAAGGCAGACTTACTGCCTTTTAAAGACAGAGATTGTGACCTGGGAAAAAAGAAGTTTCATGGGGAGGAGTCAATTTCTGAAAACAAAATTTAGAGCATGGTTGGCAGCCTCATAGTCACGACAACACTCAGGGTAGTCACGCACCTAACTTCCTATAAGATAGATAAAATGTGTTAAATTATAAGCTTTAGAGGAGCTGGTTGGCAGAATTTGTTAACTGTGTCCAGAGTAAGGCTAGCTGTTTATGCTATGCTAAGCTAACCCTCTCCTCGCTTGAGCTTCATATGTAGCGTGCAGACATTGACCTTCTCATTTGACTCTTTAAAAAAAGCGAACCAACATGTCAAACCATTCCTGCCATTCACAATATATGAACCACAAATGCGAGAGGTGCAGCTTGACAGGTGTGTTTTTGATTCATACCTGATCTACCTGCCTACTCTTCTCCCATGTTCTGCCTGGTTGGCCCGAAGGGCCTAATAGACAGTGTGCTTCTGAGTGGATCCACACCAAAGGAGCGCAGCAGCTCAGCTGTCGCAGGTCTATGCCTAGGGCCAGATCCATCGCGTGCAACCACTTCAGCCTCTAATTAAGCTTCTGAAGGGAGCGACAGCCTTTATTAAGAATAGAGATTTTTTGCCACCTTCGTATTCCACACCCCAGCTGCTACAAAGGCTGGAAACTGATTGAAAAGTGCCTCCCATTTAGGCAGTTTTAACCTTTTATGTAGCTTTGTGTAAGTGATTCATAGACTTAACATTAAAAAATGTATTATTGTTACATTTGTGCATGAAGACGTTTGAGTGTGTGGATCTGATTATGCTTTTGCATCATGTTTGGTGGGGTTGGTGGTTGGGGGACTGCAGCCACTGCTTGGGGATGACTCCTCCAGATGCAACAGCGACGCAGCTGGAATTGTTATCTCCTTTGATATTAGGGCTGCATGTAATGTGGAAAACACCCTGGGCCAGCTCCGCTTCCTCCTCAGACGATAGGGGTTTCACATGCCAGTGGGTTTTTGTAATCCCCTTAAGATTTGTAGTTTATTTCTCTAAATTCAACCTTAGCTATGTTAAATATTTCCCCATTGCTGTTTTTTTATTTCACAAAGAAAAATATGGGGATTACATTTTGTTTTACTCTTTCTCAATCAAGCAGCTTGGCATTATTTATTTTGTGTGTGCGGTTTTGCTTCTAAACACATTCACATTAAAGGAAGTTCAGTTGCACCTGTGGTAAAACTGGAACGTGTCTGATAAAATGATGCTGAACTCACTGACCAAGTAGGTGGGGCCTGATAAACAACAATCATGACGGGGTATTTTCCTCTGGGCCATTACCACTAATGTGGCGCTCCCTTGTGATGAATGTCTGAGATTCTCAATCTGTCTCTCTCGCTCTACCTTAACAACATGTTTCTTTGGAGGGAGTACAAGGGAGGAAGTGCTTTGGATGTCATTGCCCGTCTACCCAGAGGGGCTGCATGTCGAGACACACCCCTTCCCTCCTTCCCTTCCCGCCTTCCCTTCACACCCCCTTGCACTGATCTCTTAGCCCATCATCTCTCCTGAGGCGACAGTCCCGTCTCCTTTCCTAGAACTGTCTGGCCTGTGGGGTCCAGCCAATGAGACAAACACACACTCACCGTAAAGCACTGCCAACATCACTTCGCCAGTCCAAAGTAGCGCACAGTGTCTCATGCGCTTGTGCCTATAAATGTGAGAATAGTGTGTATGTGTGTTCATTTATGTGGAATGTCTAAAGTAAACTAGCAATAGAGAGTGAAGTCTAGGCAGCTGTTGTAGTTTCCTGTAGACACAGATGTTTGCTTGTATCTCAACTACATCACATGTATCACACAAAAGCCATATATTTAAGGCTCCTCATTACAACGACTCATCATGTTTCATCCAGGTTTGTTTCTTCTGCACATTAAATGGAAACTTAATGTCTCTCTGGTTTTTCTTTTCATCAACCCCACTATGATTATGAATCTGCACCACTGGTACTACACATGTCATGGGTGTAGGTAGCATCCATAGTACAAATAAACAGTCAAATACATTGAAGGACTTCATGATCCATTGATTCCATTATTAGACAAGTTGCTTGAAAAAGTAGCAATGACATATTACTCATTGGATTAGCATTATCAGAGCAACATGGCGTGTCCGTGTAAGAGGACCTGCGGTGTATGTAGAAACAGCTCATTCTAAGGTAATAAAAACTTAACAGGTCATTATGTAAGCTCTTTATACACCACTGAAAACATAGAATATTATATTACATTTATGTCAATAGATTGTCCTAAATGTTACACACTGAACCTTTAAACTAAAGAGGTGTAACATGTAAGAAGTAGTGAGCTTCAGAGGTGCTGGTAGGATGATTTTGTTACCTTTGGACGGAGCTCTGTCAGCTGTCTTCATCTTCATACTGATTGGACAGATATGACAGATGTGTTGATCTTCACATCGAACTCTCTGCAAGTAAGCAAAAGCTTATCTCCCAAAATGTCAAACTATTAATCTATGATGGTTTCCATTTGAAAGACGCCAGCCCACTTCTATGTAAAATTTTTGTTGCTTGAAAGAGTCTTGAAAATTTGCTCTGTTGTAGCCTGCTACCAACAACTATTCTTTTTAATATTCAGCTTATTTATGAGCTACTGCATTTAGTTTGCACACCCAGGGTTTTATGGTATACCTGCAGGCGAAGTGATACATCTCTTCCTGTATGGGAGGTCTACAGTAGAAGGTTGGGCTGATATTCTGCCTTAAGAATATCCAAACTGAGAAAAAAAAATCACAGTAATAATGAATAAATAATAGATGGAACAAAAGGCTGGGTTGAGACCTTCCTCCCTCTAGCATAGTAAATCAGTGCCTAGTCCCCCTTTGAGAAATTAAGAACAGCCAGTTAAACAGCCATCACATGAAAGATACCCCGTGGCTAAGCAGCACTGAGTAACGCAACAAGAGAGGTTTTTAGAGTTCTGGTCTTTGTCAAGAAATGATGAAAATGATCCTCCCACTCTTCCTTCGTGTCTTTAAACAGGAATTGTTGAAAAAGAAAAATAGAAACACCTACCAAAAGCGAAGTTTAAGCTTGCTGTGTCATGAAACAGGCTTTATTTCCAGGATCCAGTATTAAAGTTCTGTCAGTGATTAAACAATTCAGCTAAAGTCACTGAACATCAAACAAACAGCTCCTGAGTATGAGTTTGGTATTGTTTATGAGTGTCAGAGGGCATGAGGAGAAGGACAGTAGGACTAATGATATTTCACTGTTTTTCTAACCTGAGTGACATGTTTAGCTGGCACCTTGGTGAAAAGCGTGTCTAAAGTGTGTTTGTGTGCCAAGAATCACAGAGAGAGTAGAGATAACCACTTAAGTTAATAGTAATACTGCCTAAGCTTGAACAGTACAACAGCCTGTGCTATCGGGATGACTCACATCAGGCTCTTTTAGTATTGCTGTGATCATTGGCTGGCAGAGTGTCAGGATGACTAAACATCTGCTTGCTTGAATCACACATCTCCTTGTATTGATTTAATAGTTCATTCTAGGCTACTGGACTGTACTGAATACTGATACGCAGTGGGACACACCTACAACTTACCTAATGCTTTAAAAGTATCAGACAGAATTAATTCCTCTGCAATTACTGAGCTTATTGAACCCCATGAGTCACACCTTCATGCAGGCAGATGAAGTAATTTAAACTAAATAGAGGGTAGATCAGGAAACAAAAACTGGATTAGTGTGTTCAAATTGTGATCATGACGCCACATTAGAGGTACTGAAAAGTAAGAGTGCATTTCATTATCTTTATGTGTTTTTGCATATACTACGTGGTAAAATCAGCACTATGAGTACTTCCATAGAGGCAGGATAGGACAAATATTTATTTCCTATTATGTATTTTTGACTGTGAACATGGTTCATGGAAGAGCTGTCTAAAACATGCTAGATTATAGACTGGTGATTTTGTAATGATTTAAAGGTGTTAATAACTTATTAATACATAAAACAACGCACATGTTTTTCCCAATATCATCACAATGTAAAGTCAACAGTATGATATATATTATATGTATGTATGTATACAATATGTGAGACTGGTGATGTGAAATGAACCAAATTAAACTAGCGGACACAAAGTTGAGAAACCCTCAGCACTTTGAGTTGATATGTTTGTTTCATATCTGCTGAGTTAACGCCTATTTTTCGATCTGGTTTAATCCACCAACTCCTATAAAAAACATCTGGGTGCCTTAGCTTGTTGAATGTTTGATGCTCTTCAACAGCCTTTTCACATTAGGCCAGCAGCATTGAGCCTTCTGCACTGAGGCAAGACATTTTTCACACTTTTTTTTTGGGTCACAGACAAATATAATCAGCAGCTTAATTTATAATTGTAGCCCCAGACTCAAATACACATACTGGTGAACTTAAATAATTAGCTAAAAATGGTATTAAACTGCAGAAGATATGGTTGATTCTAAATGAGGTTTGCAGTATTTTATTTTATATTGTCAATATGTTCGGTTTTAAGAACTTTAAAGTTCTCTTTCTCCACAGTATAGAAAAGCCACAAAATAAAAACATGCTGTGGATAATAGGAAAACTATCATCTGAAAAAGTTTCCCTTATTGTTACCTTTCAGCACACAGACACATGTTTTACATCAGCAGAACACCCACAAGTGCTTGTTGTGAGTGTTTAACTAAATCATTTAGTTTTGATGCACTGCCTCCCTATCCGCAGCTCTGTTATTTTACCATTATCCTGCAATGATGAGCAGGTGTGAATGGAAATGGGAGGGACGTGACAGACGGGAAGGTGATGAGTGGTCTCAAAGGTCAGGGTTGTTGTTGGTTTGACTGTGATGTGGTTTACCAGGAGAGAGCTGCAGCGGGATGCAGTTTGGCAGAGTGGCAGCTGGCCACACAGCGCAGGGACAGGCCTGTAAAAGCTGGTTCTGATTTGCAGCCCACCCACATAGCAGCGCAGCTTGAATGGACCTAACAGGGAATGCTGTGCTTTCCCTCAGTCTTTATTATTTCCCTGCCAGGAGTTTAATTTTATGCGGTTATTTACTGCAGTCTACAGTCGAGTTCCATTGCTTTTTTCCCTCTCTTCTCTTCCTTTCCGCCGGGTGCAGGTGTGTGCGCACTCAAGCGAGGAGATGTGGTGGCTTGTCTACAAAGGCTCCGACTTAAAAATGGATCAGGAAATTCTGGTTCCACTTTATACTGAGTCCCTCCCCTCACATGGCAGTAAACGCCACAAACCAACCCCCTGACCCACCCACAGCTGCAGGAAAAGGTGATGAAAAGTTATTGCCACATTGTTGTTGTCACCTGCCCGCTGCTTAGTAGAACATTCCTTTCCAGTAGTCTTCAATTAGCACTGAACTTTAATGACTTGATCAGTTGGATAGAATGTAGGAAAAACCCGATACAGGGTTGTTGGGGTTTTTTTGTGTGCTTTAGGCTGTTCAGCAGACGAACTTGACTCGGATGACACTTAATAGGCAACTGCAGCTCCGTCAGCATTGTGGACCCTCCAGTTAACTCCAGTTGAGACAGGATTCTTGAGTCTCCTTTCATGTCATATGAGGTCACCTTCTTTTGTGTCCACTGTATACACACACACACACACCTCGGCACAAACACACTCACACATAGTCAAAGAGACTCACAGATACCCAGGGTCCTCATACCCTCAGGGCTTGAGGAAGGAGACCCAGTGGAGGAAGTGTAAAGGTCTAATGTGAGACTGCTGAGTGACTCTGGAAAGAGAATAGATCAGGTTGCGGGGCCAGCCAGGTCTTTATTTTAAAGATGAGTTGATCTGTCTCTGTGAATGGGCCTTGTCTCCATTAGCAGGGTCCTGTTTGTGTTGTAGACCCCTGGACCCGCCTGCAGGCACTAACTGCAGGATGCCACAGTAGAAATTTGAATTCCTTTGTAATACAGCGGAATGCCATTCATGAATGTTTGACTTGGAAAAAAAGATACTGGACCCCGTCATTCATGACACTGTAATTTTCTTCCACGGTCTGATACATTTTGAACGAGGATGTATAGGAGGCAGTTTAAGTTTTGATTGAACAGAAGTTGCTTAGGCATATGAAATTGTGTGAGGTATCATGGTGATTAGATTTCTGAGGGATTTGAAGGAAGAGAAATTCTGGTATAAAATGTATGAAAATTACATTTTTGACTGTAATTACATGTATTACTTTAGTTAATCCAGATATACAGCTGCGATGTGACCCACTGTTATGTATACATGGAATAAAGAATTTGTTTAACGTGCTGTTTACTTCAAAAGTGGAATTCTGCAGCCTAGCGCTCCAACGATCATATCATTTCCTAGGCTGCTGTCCAGGACCGTTGGGTTTGCCACCATATTAGAAAACACTGCTAGCGTTCAAATTACGCCTAAAGACAAGGCAAGGACAGAAACGTTTTGATGGGGCCTAGAAGAAAGGACTCATGAGAGAAGAGAGTGACCCTATGAAAAGCTGAAATTGAAATAAATATTCTATCAGGAAATGACTTAAGGAGCTCCCTGGAACTGACCCCAGACTGGTTTAGTCATTTGCTAGAGGCTAAAAGACTGTCAGCATTGTGGAAGGCACACTTTCTGTCCGGGACATACCTTCTCTTCTCTACAGAGTACTCGGCATTGACGATTCTAAATCTCTGTTTACAGTGAATCCTAGCCAATAATAGTAAAAAGAAAAAAATTGCATGCAAAGGTCGAGTACAGTTTGGATTTGCCTGTGATTGAGTTGAGAGGCTGTCTCTGTTGCTGCCAAGAATTTGCAGAAAAACAGCAATGTTTTGTCTGCAGGCCCAGGGAGCTTCCAGGTCAGGAGGAGGAGGTAGATGTGCTACTGCTGGTCTTTGGTTACCTTCCTGACCAAGACCAAGGTATCTCAGTGTGGACCAATAGTGGAGTATTGCCCACTTGTGGTATCGGCTGGCCCCGAAATCACAGACAGACTGTCCCTGCTGAAGAGATTTATCTAGCGGCCACCAGAATACACCAGCAGACCTGGCCTGCCAGGCAGCACAACTACCAATTTAAAAGCTTCCGTATGATATGACAGCGCAGCAGTGATGACAGGCCGCACTCTGTTCTGGGCTCCCCAACCGTACCTTTCATCCCACAGAATACAGAGGCAGAACGGAAGACTGCTGAAAGGCCTTTAAAGTAGGAAGTGCTGCCCCATAATGTTGCCGCTGCGGTAGAAGGACGCCTTGTGTTTTGTTGCCTGAAGGAGATGTAAGCCTGCTTCAGTACACTCAACATACTCTTCCTCTTCTACAATTATGCACCAGATATATTTAAATGAGGAGTGAGGTCTAAATAAATCTCATTTGTCCAAAGCCATTTCACTCTCTTGGGCCTATGGAGTTTATTTTGAATGTTTTTTTTTCCACTGGCTCCCAGACAGAACTACAATAGGTGAGGAGTTCATTCATCGGACTCGGGGCTGTGAGTGCTAATGTCCAAAGACACTCAGACTCTTCCTACTGAGATAGCACAGTTCTTTGAAAATGAAAGCCCTCCAATGGCAGACAGCATCAGTGGCCATGGATCAACTTTACTCTGTTACTGTGTGTGTGTGTACTGTATAAACACTTTTACCAAGAAGATCAAGTGTTAGACACTAAGGACACTTCAACGCGCATATATCGATGTGTCGAGTGTCTGTGCTGCTGTTGGAGCAACAGGCAGATGTTATCACACAACCTTTTGCATCCAGTAATTTGGACGTTGGTCATTGAAGATCAGCTCTATTGTTTACAGCAATAGCTCTGACTATTGGAGGATCCTCAGATCCTTCTTCTTACCACAATATGTATTGAACCTTTAATTTTGCATATCTGTACACCCCCTAGTTGAGAGCGGTTTCGATGCACCACTTGTTCATTTGCACGGTCTCTCTCTCTCACACAGACACACACACTGGCTGTAAGAGAGAGTGGCGTTCCAAAGGGCAGCAGTGTTTACCTGCCCACTTGAGTGGATTCCTCAGCCGGCTGGCTCAGACGCTGAGGTAGAGGCTCCGGTGCCTGCGTGTCTACTGTCTACACCGGGGACATTCTTAGCCTGATATCAGTGCCGCACGCTCAACAAAGATGTTGAAAGGCCATATTGAAGCAGGACTGGGGGGGGGTTGAGAAGATAGATGGACTCGGCACATAAAAATTCGCTATCGTCAGTGTGGACCGGAAGCCTTGAAGTGTTGCGCATGCAGAGGGAAGAGCAGGTGTGGGCTTCTGTACATGTTTGTGTGTGTGGATGTGCCGCATGTGACTGTGCAGGCATGTGCGTGGGTGCATATGTCTGCTCATGTGTTGAAGTGAGTGCATCTGTGTTTGAGTAATAAATAGAGTTTAAGTTACAGCCTGGCGGACGCTGAGCAGGGCCGAAGATACACACATACTGTACATGCTGTGTTTCGGAGGTTACATTCACATTACCGGCCAAACAAAACAGAACTTACTGGTCACTAGTTAAAATCATACTTTCTTGGTTAATCCCGCAGCAGTAGGTCACGGCTGTTTGTGTGTGTGTGTGTGTGTGTGTGTGTGATAGGGCAATGAAGCGACTTCAAAGAGGCATGGCAGCATTCTCTCAGCCCAGCCTGTTTACACTGCTCAGTGCAGTCTGCATTCCTCTGTCTCATTTTTCCATGGCGTTCCACGAGGAGCTCCCTGCTCCTGGCTGCGTGCCCACGCCTCAGCGACGTTTTCTCCCAACACCCCCTCCCTCCACCCCTACCCATATAGTGCATACATTCTTCTGAACACACAACTGTACACTCTATTTGGCTGTTGAAACAAGACAGGGCCCAGCTGGGACAGGAGCTTGCAGCACCCACCAGCAGGGCACCTTCAGAGAAAAGGGGGAGGTGGAGGGAGGGATCACATGCACAGTTGCACCGCAGGAGGGCAGGAGATTCACCCTTTCTCCCCTCCCTTGTTCCTTCTCTCCCCCTCCACTGATGAACTCAGGTGGATATCCAGACACAGAAATGAGAAAGGTCAGTCCGCGTTTCACCAATGGCAGAGAGAAACATCTGCGCTGGTTTGTCTTGAAAAGCTCTCAGCACATTCCCTGACCATAAATCAGGCTGCTTCAACGCCTGCCTCGGAGCCAAAGTGAAATATAGCAGCAAAAAAGAAAACAATTATGCTGCCAATTACAAGGTGTGTTGCAAGCACTCGGCGGCCACATCAGAGAAGTTCTCTGCCTATGTTTTCATGACTATTTACTGGTGGGGTTGCTAAGGATGCAGCGTGTGTGTGTGCCTGCTCCGGCAATATGGTGACATAAACATTTGCAGTTCTTCATTCAGTTGTGTTTACTTGTTCCTTGCCTTTATGACTGCATTTCTCCGACATCGGCCACAGGTGATTATGGGATTCTCTGTCGGGTGGAGTGGAGGGATGGTGGCAGACAGTGACATCTGTGGAGAAATATGCTACTGTTTTTCTTTTTTTCCCTTTCCACGGGATCCTGTCCTGGATTGAATTAGAGATCTTCCATGACTGAATAGTAGGTAATGACAACTGCAAAGCAAAAACACTCAAGAGTGCTTCATTTTCTTACACTAGGGTGACCCTTCTAATAAGTATTATTCTACACTCTCCTGTGTTTTACAGTGGATTTCCTCTTTCCAAGAAAATAAGATTTAGACTTGTTAGTATGGAAAGGTTTTGCAGTTTATACGTGTACATATGTTAAAAGAATCAATCCTTGAGAAACGAGGAAATCAGTGGGTTAAGTCATTCTTGTCTGTCATTTGTTTTGAGCAGGTGGGAGGATGGGGATACCTCGGAGGTTCTTTCAGGAAAATGATTTATGATGTAAGCCCCAGCCCCGATAACATGGCTTTACATTTCTGTGCAACTGTTCATAGTTAATACACATTTGAATTGTTCAGAAGCCAGCAGGTGAACCCCAACTGCCGCCAACTCATACAAAATATAGTATAATGTATCATTCAGTGTTTGAACTGATACTTCAGTCACAATTTAAAAAGCAGTACTTTGCATTTTAAAATAACAGTTATTCAATATTTTTTATTGACTAAGCTTTGTTAGCATAAAATTGTGAAACGAGAACATAATGTGTCCTCTCCAACCCTTAAAGAATGTGAAAATATATGGAAATATGATGGAAAATGGGGGAAAGATGGTGGCATACATAAATAGATCTCCATTTACTCTCTTTATTCATTCAAAATCATGGGTTTCAGGCTGCTCCTGCCCTCACACAGGGCTTTGTGAACAAAGGAAAGCTCAGTGGCTGCATATGTCGCTGTACAGTGGCGTTCAGTTTCAGCCCACAAGTTGCGTTTAGGGTTTTAAGCTTTATGAGGTTGACTGGAAGAACAGTTGGAAAGTGGAAGAGGGGAGAGAGAAAAATCGCTCCTTCTCCTAAGCCATAATAAAGTTTGACCCCTCTCTTTAAGCACAGCATATTGCTGCAAAAGAGACATGTTGGTAGGTGGGTTCGGGGG
>JAPMOB010105420.1:0-19319 GCA_029875015.1 Lepomis gibbosus
CATCTAATAACACAGAATAATGTTTAGACATCTACAGATCCACACATATATACTGTATATATATATATATATATATATATTATATATGTTAGTGCTCGGCTAAAATCTGCATTTACTGATAATGAAGATGTTCTCACCCTGAGAGCCCAGCGCCAGTCCCCTGTGAGAGAAGCAATACTTGCCCCTGCTATGTATCCAAGACCACTGAAAATAACAGAATAGTAAAACTATTTCAGTAAAGGTAAAGCAATTGAATGTCCATATTGTCTTTTGAATTTAAGCTGCATTGAACCTGGAGGCTCCTAATCAGAGGCATTTTCCGATAAATGCTTTGAGGACAGAGCCACAAAATTCACATCATATTTTTCACAACGCATATGGTTGTTTATCTTTCTCATTTAAATTTCCAGCAGCACTGTTTTTAAATGAAATGCTGTTCAATTGACTCTAGAATCTTAAATGCTGGAGTATCCCTCAAGTGGCACTATTTACAAGAAATGTCAGAACAAGCCACACTTCCAATTGCATTCCCACACAACATCACATGTTTTTGAGTTGATGGATTAAAACATGCACAAAAAAATAATAAAAACACACAGTTGTGGACTCTAGATTGAATTTGTCCCAAACCTTCCAACAGGGATAAATATGTAGAAGATACAGATCATGAGGCTCCTTTTGGCCCCTGTAAAGAGGTCAGCGATGATGGTGGGAGCAATGGTGGAGTAGCTGGCCTCTCCAATACCGACCATGCCTCGCAACAACATCAGAAGCCAGAATAACTAAAGAGATCAAGACAATGGCACAGAAGCAGTTCAACAAAATTTAGACCCGCCACAAAGATCTTCTCACGGTTTAACAACGGCATTCTTACAGCCAAGAACAGTACAAGTACTTAACTCTCTACATTTATTTCCCAAAGAAACTGCAGAACACAATAGGATTTCTACATTGTAATTCATGTTGAGATCCATGTCACAGGCTAGGCCACACTGAACAAATGTACAAAAACATTTGACATTTATTTTGGCATTTTTTGTTGATTCATGTAATGTCCATCAAATGATAGAGGAAGAAACACTAACTACCAGCAACAGGAATTGGCACTGTGTTGCTTCTCGTTTCTTGATGTGTGAAGACATCTATTTATCACTTACCGAATCAGTGACAAGAGAACTGGCAGCTGCAGTCACAAGCCACATACACAAACCACCAATCATGATGTATTTCCGGTTGTAGCGGTCCCCGAGATAACCGAAGAGAGGGGCCAACAGTAAGAAACTGCAGATGAAGACTGTAAGTAAATTAAAAATGATTAATTTCTTCTTTACAATGTGACAAGTTGACTCATGAAACCTATCAAAATAAAGCCCCTGCAAGAACATTTCTATCAAAGCAACTCTGACTAATTTAGAACACCACACACATTTTATTTATATCAGTCTTGAAATAACCGACTGTGTTCTGCAATTCACTTGCAGCATACATTGCATCATAAGTAGTCATCTTAAGTAACGCTGTGTGGGGCCCATCAAAACGTGTTTAAAATATTAATCTCTCAAAGAAATGGTGTGTTAGTGTGTCCGTCAAGGAGCTGCATCACCATACCTGTTTGTAGAAGTGCAGCTGTACTGTCACTTATGTCAAAGAATTTCTGAATGTCAGTAAGGACACCTATATGGGAAAAAAACAATTCATGTGTACAACCACCAAAGAGAAGCAGTAAATGTTGTTTGCTGACAGGCAATGTTGTCATGTCTGCACAAGAGATTATCTAACCTGCTATGGTGTACCGTTCCATGTAGTTGAGCAAGTTGAGGTAGCAAAGCACAGCTACAGCTATGTAGGCGCCTCTAGGCGATGTGGCTGGTTTGTTGTCCTCTGTGTTTGGTGTAAGTGATGAAAGGCTGTTCACAAAAGAGCCATAATGTAGACCAGAGCTGGAGCTCAGACTCCACCGAGGAATCGGTCTGTCCTGGGGGGATGTCACTGATGCCTTTGGCTCCATAGTGACAAGCTCTTTCTTCACCTGGAAATGGAGAATGTATGACCCTGTTTTCGAGAAATCAACCCTTTGTACTCTCACCAAAGATTATGTTGCAGCGTGTAGTTTGGAAACAAGTCTTAGCATTAGACAATCAATACTTTAGAAATAGCCCTTTCAAAACAAAAGGCAATTACACAACTGTGTAAGAACAAAATTTCAAATGGCAGAGAAAGGGGAAGAAACATTTTCTTGCAGAACAGCTTTCTAACCAAACCCTCAACAGGTTTTGAGTGATTATGGAAAGAATTCAGAGCTCATATCTCTAGGAACAATAGGCTATGCTATGTACGTACAATATACAATTCTGACAAATAGATCAAATCTAAATAGATCTGATCAAATGTTGTGTCTTGTTTTGTGCATATTGGCTGCAACATTGTGTTTACAGAAAAGTATGAATGCATTCTCTCCAGCTGGAGAATCAGGGCAGTGCCACCAATGAGACTGTTGCATAAAATGTGCAATGTGTATAAAACATTTCTTCTAAACAACAAAGTATTAACTGAGAGAGCCTGAGGCCTACGAGATCAAACACACTGACACTGATACAGTTGTTGGTGTATTCATATCAGACAGATATAATCCTTCAGAAGTTATTCTGAAGCTAAAGTTATTCTTTATAAATTAAAATCTAGATGAAAACTAGACCCACAAACTTGTTGATGTCTTCTTTGTGTGATCTTCTTAGTTCATTCCATGTTTGCAGTTGTCGGAGGATGGTGTGGCTCTCTGTGCCTCTGAGGCTTGAAGAGGCCTCAGCACAGCTTCAGCAAGAGATATTAAGTTAGCGAAGGGACCAGCCCACTCTGGGTTGGTCATATGCTTTCACACAGATCTTCAGTGTGATGTAATGCTGTAAACAAGCCAAATATCAATGAATAAACAATAATGTTGAACAAGGTTCTATGCTAACGGCCTGATTCATTAATGACATTTAAGAGCTTTGCAGCATATATTGCCTCTGAGACGTGTCTGTCCATTTTTTTTTTTTGTCAAATTGGGGAACAGATAAAAAGTTGTACTGCCATCACCCAAAATAACTTGTGATTTCATAAGTCTTAGAAACATGTGAATAAGATATATTTGAATATTCTCGTAGCGTGGAGGATGGGAAATCCCCTCAGAGAACCAAGAAAACTGCTACTTTATTTATCTTTATGTCTCGGTAAAACTGTGCTCTGAAACCCACACAACTGCTTAATTGGTGGCATGCTACAGCTGCTCTGGCAAACTGTGCTATGTTTGACACAATCCCATGGCTAAAAGAATGCAAGTATCAAAATGCTTAATAACCTTCACTTTGTAGCAGTCAAGTGAGGTTGCAACTGTAAAAGATGATGCTTTGTACCTTCTCATTCATGGAAAATAATGTATTCAATTTGATTGAATGTTCAGTGCAAATGATCAAGTTATCAATTATATTATCTGCTATATGAAAGATTTCCACCAACATGTTTTTAAGTACACAAACCTTATACAAAAAAAAGTCCTCTTCACAACTTTTTAATCTTAACAGCACTCTTGTCAACATGTCTTTCACAATTTTCAGCTCCTCAAAACTTTAGAAAGGTTGATTATCTGTGAGCTAGCTTCAGTTCTTTAACAGCACATTGTGAAATAAATGCCTTTGTCTCAAGGCTGACCCCAGAAAATTGATGTCTTTCTCAGCAAGTTTGGAGAATCACTACCAGACCAACTGCCATAAAATCATACCTGTAACCATCTCACTTGGCTTAACTTGCGCATTCATGTTGGACATGAAATCTTTTTTAGTAGGCCGACATGTCTACAAAGTGGTCTCTAAGAACTGGCTCTACAGCACAGCAACAGAATCAGCTCTCTCAGTGGCTTTCTAGACTTACTAGTGACTTACTGACCAAAAAACACAGACATACATGTACAGGCTCATACCCCACCTACACAGCTGCATGTGTGATCACCACTAGATAGGAATTTGTGGTTAAAATTGGCAGAAAAGACATTGTCAGATAATTGTCAGGATGTGAGATCATTTTTCACCTTTAGATAAAGTAGTCACCAGTGATGAGTGTTAAGTGAGAATATAGCAGTTAATATGCTGTATCTCACGTGAGAGAGAAGTGTGTGGGCCTAAATAAAAAATCACCTAAACAATTTGTATTATAAATACACTTGAATTTGTTTGGGGTTTTTTGACTATGTTTTTTATAAAAACATATTTCCTCCAGTATTGGTATTACTGGTAAGAGTACAAGCAAAATAAGTTTGTTTTGTATAACGCATTTTGGACTTTTTCTTACTTTGGGTCTGTCAGGATTTGGTTAGTTGCTGCCATGTAGTGTCTGAGCATTACAGTCAACACTTTCAATTCTATAATTCAATGCAATGATTCAATGCTAAACTGAAAATGTTTATAGGAGGGTGTAAAGTAGGAGATTCAAATTTAAAGTTTACAGTGGGCACCTGATCAGAACACATGGAATAAGCCAGGAAACTTTAGTTCTCTGAAAAAAGTTTATTTTCTCCCAAAACTCAAGATCGACAAGAACATAACAGAGGATAGCAAAAAGAAATACATATAAGGTGTTGAATCTGAAAGGGAAACCAAACAAGACTGGAACTTATTCACATTTGTGATAAACTAACATGGACATATGATTAAAAACTAAACTCCTCTTACCAAACCTGCTTCCCTTAAGCAAAGGTAAAAAAAAAAAAAAAACAAGGCAAAAGGGAGTGCAGTCTTTAAATAAAGTGTGATCAGGTGAACTCATTGCCTTAATGAGACCAATCAGCGATGAGGAAGGGGCTCCAAAGGAAGTGAGGTAAAGCATGTGAGGTAGATGGAGGAAGGAAGTCAATAAAATGAAGATAAAATAGAAGCCTTTACCACAGAGGGCTTCAGTGTATGACTGCCTTTCAGAGTGAGTAAATTATTTGATTTGATTTGATTAGGGCAATTATTGGTGCATCCCAGCAAATAAAGCAAGCAAACATACTTACACCTTATTTATATTACTGCCCTGAATCTCAACACAAAAACACAGAAAATAGGCTTTCTGAAAACCATTCAACCCAACGTCCAGATCAGACTTCACATCAAAACACCAACAGTATTCCAGCTTTCTTTATTCGTTTAATGTTCTGCAGAAAAAGGATGTAAAGGATCCAAATACCTCTCAAAGAGGTCCGTTGCTTAACTGACACCTATGAAAACATTGGCTACAGGTGACTAACCGAGCCTGGACCTCAATAATTTCTTATTTTACACATACACGTACATGAAGGAACTTACCTTAACTTGCCACAAGAAAATGCAGTCAGATTGATCAATTGTATTTAATTGTTTGAAGATTGCATAATCTATTCCTGTTTGAGAAAAGTACAGCCATACTGACAGGCAGCTTTTAATTCGGAGCTATATTGACTATGATAAATCTTTCATATACAGTAGAGAGGGAACCTCTAGCACAAAATGTCATCTAGTCTTTGAATAATCTTGCATGGGCTGTAATCAGATCTAACTTTCCTACATATTTTATTTGTCATTAATATATCTATTTGACAGCCCATGATGTAACCTCTTCCTTCTGTTGCCTTAATTGTTGTATAGCTGCCATAGTGATGGTCAAGTTATCCCCAAGGCAGGCTAATAAGAGAGCGATGCAACGTAAAGGAGTAAGATGGGAGAAAATAAATGAAGTGTGGAGTGACACAGTACAATTCAGTTATATATATTCGAGGACAAATTCAAAATTTAAAGTACTAATGAACAGATCAAGGACAGGAAATGGTACAGGAAAACTAGTTTTGGTGAACACATTGTTCAAGACTGATTAACAGGACTGAAGGCAAACTGGACTGAAGAGGTCAAGGGATAAGTTTTAGTCTTTGTGGAGGACAGGCTTATTGCAACAAATCTAAATAGAATAGAATGAATCGAAGGAATATCCAGAAGGTGGCAGTAATGCATCAACAACGATACAGGTGTGACACCAAAATCTGTGACCCATGAGATTCTGTGTCCCAAATTGGAGGTTAAGCGGTCAGCGCTTTCTAACACGTAGTTGACGTTGTGAAGCAGTTGCATTTTGGTTAGGTTTACCAAATGTACTTGGTTAGGTTCAAGCACTAAAAGTACTTGGGTAGATTTAGGAAAAGATCATGGCTTGGGTTTAGTCACAGAATCTGGTGGGTGACAGATTTTGGTGTTACACGTGCTACTAGATAATCTCAACGAAGAAGAAGCAGCAGTAACATCAGCAGAAGAAGGCAGAGGGCAGCAACATGCCACTGGTAGCTCCTGCCTAACCCAAAGAAGAAGAAGAAGAAGAAGAAGCAGCAACAAGAGTAGGAGAAGGCAACGACGAAGAAGAATGACGAGAATGCTAAACGGAAAATAGAGGGGACGGAGTGCTGTTTGATAAACGTTAAATTAACGCGGTTACCTCAAAATATTACTATTGAGCATAGCTGCATTACATTCGCTAAACTATGACAGAGCCTCAGTCAGCGCTGTTACTCCGGAGACAGCTCGCAGGTAATTAAACCATGGTGTTAAACGATGCTGGCTGCCTTACGTTAGCTAACGATGGCACTCTGCCGTTAGCTGTGATTCAAACGACGGTGCTGGCGCAAACTGTTTTCTTGAACCTTCCACACCAAAAAACATTAACGTCCCATGACATATAAACTGCGTGGATCTAACAGCAGTGGAAGTCGACAGGCACATTCCTCCCTGGACAAATAAACGCATTCAGTGTGTTGGGAGACCAACTCATTTAGATTCGACGCTGCAAACTGATTTCAGTTGAAAGCCGCTGTCAAAAGTCCCAACGACTTTTTGGTATCGGGGTAGCTAAAAGCAGTTAGCCTAACGTTAGCCTCTAGCTGGATCGACTGAGTCGAAGTGTTTACATACATTTTAACCGACAGAACAAGTGGCGCTTTACATTTTTTAGTTATGTGATTGACGCTATGTTAGTTACTATATGTATGCATAACTTTGCTGTATTTGATCCATTTTCTCTTTGCTAACCATATTAATTCGTTAACATATTTAGCCAACTCGCTATATATGTATGCTAAAGTTAGCTGCTGTCCCTGTTAGCTTAAACATGCCGAGCTAACTAATGTTAATCTCGCATTATCTCCACCTGCTATTTAAACAGTGAGCAATCACCTTTAGCTATACTAATATTAGCCACTTTCCAAAAACAGCTTAGTCGAACACACATCATTTAACGTTTTGGGTTTGTTACACTGTTACATTTTATGTTTTGGTTAAGATTGTAAATTCTATATGCAACCTGTCAAATTGGTTCTGTAGTGCCAGCAGTTTGTTAAACCCCCTTCAAATTTGCAGGATCGTTGGGTTTGTTATGTACAGATGATTTACACTTGGTTACAGGCGCTTACTCTTAACAATTATGGCATGTTATCAAACAACTATCAAACAATTATGGCATGTTATGGCAAATTTGCTATGCCTAACGAATTTTCAGGGAATATCACACAATGAATAACTTTTAGGGATCATTAAAACATGCTGCACACCAAATTTGATGAGTCTTGCAATGAGAGAGTTAGAGTTGGCCCCAGAATATGAGGGTTAGGCCTCCTAAGTAAAGGGTTGCGTTGTCTCCGCAGCACTCTTCAGAAAAGCACACCATTAGTCTGGTTAACATACTGTAAGTATAATGACTTGAGGCGTTGGGATTTGTTTTTATATCTAGAGCTGAACAAAAACCCAGTGGAAGGATTCTCAGCAGGCCTGATCGAGGATAATGATCTCTACAGATGGGAAGTCCTCATCATTGGGCCTCCAGACACACTGTAGTAAGTCTAATTACTGCCTTACACATGGGATATAGGAGAAGAAATGCGGTATTGTAGTGTTGTAGTCTGAACAACTCTTAATTGCTTTTGTTGCTCTGGATGCTTTCAAGCTTTTATACTATTGACATATATTGAGTTTTCTTTTTTGATCTTTTTTTTGTTCACAGTGAAGGTGGTGTGTTTAAAGCTCATCTGACGTTTCCCAAAGACTACCCTCTCAGACCACCTAAAATGAAATTTATCACAGATATTTGGCACCCTAATGGTAGGTACAGGTGTAGCACACTGTGAATGCATTTTGCCTCTGCTTTTAGCAAGACCCAGTTTGAGGAAGTTGATGCTACAGCTTTCTCAAAGATATGAATATATTCTAGTGTTCTATTTTAACCATATGTGTTATGTGAGATGTGTTAATACCAAGGAATATTAACATGCAGTTTGTTAAATAGAAGTAAACCTAAGGCTCATTCCATGTCCATTCATTGCATTAGTTCATAATCTTCAGCTTTTTTCAGAAGAACATTTTTCACTTTTCTTTTAACATTCAGTATCTTTAGGTGGGATGCAAATTATATTTTAGACATTATTATAACATAAAAACTTGTTTTATAAGGAATAATGGTAGTAGGAGTAAGTGTGGGATGTATTTTACAGTTTTTGCACATGTCTAATTAAAAATACAATAATGTGAATGTGTGTCATACTTTTATATTTTCTTTAAAATTAGTAGTAACATGCAAAATGTTTGGGGGGTGTTTTGTCAAGAAAATTCAAATAACTCTATTTGAACATTAACACTTTTGTTTTAAATCCATTCCTGCATAACCTATGCAGGAATGGATTTAAAAACAAACATCCTGCAGTAGCCAAGTCAAAACCTAGACATCAAGCAAGTGGTATGTGGTAGGACTTGAACATTACTGTTGCTGCGCTGTTTAATAGAACTTAAGTAGCTTTGCAAGGACATACGGGGAGGAATTTGACTTTTGCTTATGTGCAAAGCTGTTGACCTATATACAGACTCTAGACTCAAGGCTGTAACTGCTAGCAAAAGTGCCTCTGCTAAATATTGGCTTCAAGCTGAGGCAGATATTTTTCATAAGCACTGTCTATAAACAATATTACTAATCAGTTTGATAGATGGCAGGCTAAACATTAAATTCCACTAGACCATAGGAATATCAAAATCATTTTTTCTTCATAAATTGTGTTCTACATGTTTCTTTTGCAGTCGACAAGAATGGAGACGTATGTATTTCAATTTTGCACGAGCCTGGGGAGGACAAATATGGCTATGAGAAACCAGAGGAGCGCTGGCTCCCCATCCACACAGTGGAAACTATCATGATTAGTGTAATCTCTATGCTGGCAGACCCAAATGGTGACTCACCGGCCAATGTGGATGCTGCAGTAAGTTCACTTGTTTAAAAAAAGTTGAAATTGTATTTGAATAAAATGGATGTGCTTTCATATTCAGATAACTTTTAATAGTCATCTCATTCCTAAATGTTTGTCTTATTTTAACCCACAAATAGTAAATCCATGAATTGGTTGGTTTATGTTTTGGTGGCATTAAGTAGTAAATGTATAAAAAAAAATATATAATTAATTTTGATTTGTATTACACTATAAATGACTTTGAGGGATACTCTAAATGTCTTAATTATTGCTAATAAAGTGATTAAGTTAAAAAAGGTGATAATGCAAAACACTAGAAAGATATTAAAATGAAGCGACTGAATTGTCTACCTTTTTTATTGTGTTTTATTTTTCTCTGCAGAAAGAGTGGAGGGAGGACAGACATGGTGCATTCAAAAGGAAAGTTGCTCGCTGTGTACGAAAAAGCCAAGAGACTGCATTTGAGTGATGTTTAGGGAGGATCTAGCTTCATGTTTTCAGGGCAAGTATTCTTCACTTTAAAGGTATAAAATGTTATATTTCCATGGCTGGGTAATAGGGATGCACCTTTCTGACTTTTTCAGTCCCAATACCTGGGCATTGGGTATTTGCCGATGTGGAGTACCGATCCAGTACCAGTATAAAATGAATAAGCTGTATTCCTCATTGTGGTGAATACACTGGAAATCACATTCTTTGCTATGAGGCTTCTGGAGGTGCTTGATTTAGTTGGTTGTTTTATTTTGCAGTGCCACTGCCACCCCTCACAACACTGCCGTAGCTGTAGAACTTCTTGGCGTAGCAAGCCTGAAATACTTCCAAACTGCTGAACCCTGGTTTTCAGCTCCCTCCACCTTCACTCTCCTAACATAATGTTGGGGTCTACCAGTGCACTGCTGAAGCATCACGTAGTACCCACATAATTGAATTAAATAGATCAGCCCCATACCCAATCCAGCTTTTTGAGCAAGTATTGGGCCAATATTAGTATTAGATTGGTGTGTCCCTAGTGAATAATCCTTGGAGATTATTCAAATCAAGGTGGAAAGCCGACTCAGAGATGGTTCAGAAAGTTATTATACAGTCTATATTTATGGAGCATTTTTTGGACATGTGCAACAAGAGCAGGATGTGATGTCCTTGTTTGTTTGTAGTCCAAACGTAAACTACACTCAGTAGCCAGTTTATTAGGTACACCTTAGATTTTGTGGACAAAATAATAGAAACACCTCTGTAAAATGCAATAAACGTCAATGGCCTCTAAAATGGTCAGACAACAACACCTCTCCAAAACTGCTTTAGTTTTAGCTAGGTGTACCTAGCTGAACTGGCACTTCCCAGTGCTTTAAACTTAGATCCACCCCTTGTGCCTCTCTAGCACCATTATACTGTTCAGTTAATACCTCTTACAACATTTATACATAATCATCTTCACAATTGTCATACAGACCATTGTACTGTAGATTATCTGTAGCTGTTAAGGGGATCAATTTTATTCAGCTTCTACTACTGTATAACAAACAATTTTTTTGATGTTTCTGTTTTTTTTCAGTGTATGTCCTGTGTAGGGCTGAAACGATTCCTCGAGTAACTCGCTTACTAATTCACTGTTTCAAATTATTTTCGTCAAAGCTTAGTTAATCCATAAAACCACATACAGCACACTGTTTCTCATGGATAATTATTACTGTTGCACAATGAGCTTATGCTATGTGTGATCAGAGGTAGTTCAGAGTACCTTTGGTGTGATTTGACAGCGCAGATTACAAAGAGGAGAAAGAGAGACAATATGAGGTGAAGAGACCGGCCAGAGAAAGCGACAGAAAGTGTCCACAAAGACACTGTAATGTCTGTTGTTAAACTGAACTAGCCTACCACAATAGCACGACGTCTATGCTTCAGCGTCAGCAGAAAGCATAACGTTACAGTCTATGCATCCAGACCTGACCCAAAGTATATGAAGGCTAGTAAAGAATGTAGGCTATGTTAATTATGGCTATATATACTGGTTAGTTAACAATGTAAAATAATGTGATGACTAGTTATGATGCCCCTAAGTTAACTAGGTTTTGTTCAAGATATTAACCACAGAAAATAAAATGCTACAGTCAATGTGTGAAAGCCAGAGCTTCATTCGTGTTATTTATAATTACATGAATTATAATTACTTCTACAAATACCACAAAGAAGAAAGTTGTGGCTTTTTTTAAATATATAATTAAATAAATAATATGGAACTAAATGCTCTAAATGGGTTTAGTTTTAACAGATAATATTGTATGCAAATAAAACAATAAAAATGAATTGTGAATTGTGTGATTGGGCTTACTGTCTCCTAACAAGTTTTCTGTTATTGTGTGCACTTTCCCACAGGTCTCCAATTGAAAATCAACATGGCACTGTTTCCTGCACTCTTCCACCTTGTCGTCAGGCTCGTCCTCCTTCATTTTGGCAGGAACAGACTGGTTACTGTAGGCTGCAATAGAACAGTGACAACAAAGGCTGACAGAAAACCGCCAAGCAAGTGCCAACTCAAAAAAAACCCCAGAAGATGATAAAACATTTTTCAAGTCTATGAACTGCTTCAACATTCAGGAAGATATTGTAAAGACATGTATATAGCACAGACTAAACCGGATAATATATAAACTCCCTTTCCATCCATCAAGACACTTAGACCAAATGAATAGCGCTGGTTCAGATAGATTTTTTTTAAAATTTTTTTGTCCATTTTCCCTTTCTCGACTCCAGCATGCATTCGTTTTCTTCAAATTGTTTTAACAAGAGGTCTTAAATAGAAAGAGAAATGTGCTGCTGTTGAAGGAATGTCACCTGTGAAGAGCTTGAGTGATTCAAGCGAGACATGAATGACGTGACTCAAGGGTTTTTTGAGGAATTCCGCCATATTAGAATACACAGCTCTTCTTCTCAGAACTCATGTGTACCTGAATGATTTTGTTTTTCTTTATTAAGTTAGAAGTCTTAACCATTCTGCTCAGTTGACTTAAGAAAGGCAACACACCCCTTAATGTTTTTGTGCATGCTACATTTTTTTTTCAAAAGTGCCTCCTAATAAAATGCTTGGCCACTTCACCCTGCATTGAACAATTGTTAAAAATGTTGAAAAAAGATGGAGAAATTGTGTACCACCTATGTATGTTTTTATTTAATAGCCAGTACACAGGGAATCTGTATAATTAGGGTATTGGTAACTTTTTGGTGTAGCAATAACTCCCCTAGTATGAAGTGTACGCATTCATTTTTGATATTCTGATACAATCTGAGGTCCTCTTCAACATTTTGCTATTTTAGCAGCCCCTCTTTTCCTTGTCTGTGTTGTCCTCTGTAGGAATTGTTATGCATGCTTTATTGTACTTTTCTTTTTTTTTTTGGTTTGTTTTTTGCTGAATGTTTCTGGGATTTTCTTTGCGAATGTTGGAGTGTTTGTGTGTGTATTACAGTACGTGTGCCCATTTAGTTTTGTCACTCTTTCCCCTGGTCCACAATCTCATGATTATTATGTTCACTGAACTATTGCAGTTTTGCCTAATGTACAAAGACAAAATACTGATGTATATTTTTCATGTTATGAAACCTGTCACCTGTAGTGAGTTCTTCTAAAATATGACTTTTTTTCAATATTTACTTGTCTATTTAATTAAGGTGTGCTTTTAGATACAACATGGATCACATATTGCTCATAGCAAAGACAACAGAAACCTTTAATGTACGCAGTGTTTACACAAAGACATGCTTTTTTTATACTGTCTTTTTAACCTGGTCTAATTTTAATTTTCTAACAAAATGTCCACTAAATATTGCAAATATTAGGACAGTTGGTATAAAAATGTTTCACAAGTTTAAACCTTAACATTTAACTGTTTTGACAGCACGGTCATTCTTCAAATCATATATTTTGGTATAATCTTTACATGAATGTCATGGATTTAGGGGATTGTGCTAAGAGCATGTCATTTTTAGGCACCCTGCTATTCAGAAGTTTTCATTTACAGATTTTTTTTGTCCTTTTGGATCAGTCATTACAGTAATCCAGTGTTGCTGCTGACAAACTACACAACCAAATACTTGAGTTCTCAGAGCTACTGTAACATTAAGGCAGGTTAACTGTGTACAAAATATATTTTATTTGCAGTTCACTGACACCTGTAGGAGTAAATGGTTTCTCTTGTCCTGTCTTGCCTCTCCACAAACATCACTGTCATCTAGGAAGATGTAAGAATTTTAATTTTCACACAAACTGAATCCAATATGGTTTCCTGGTTGTTTTTCTTAATTTCACTATCAGATAAATGAGATGCACCTCTTGTCATGTATGAGCCAGCCTTTGCATTTATTGTTATTAAGGATACAGGGAATTCAATCCACTTTGTACTTTGGTGTCTGTGGAGCACTACCTTCTGTAAATATCCCTGGCATAGTACGACTACTAGGGGTGGGAGTTCATCAGAGTCACCTGAAGGCAACATAAGTTTTACAACCAGAAACGACTTTCAGCTGTCGTCAGTGGAATCAGTCCTCCATACATAGTCCGCTCCAAATGAAATCGGACTACAAAACGTGTTTGTAAATGAGCGTTTCTGTTTTTATAAGTCACAGAAAATTCATCGAGTTAACATCTCTCACCCTTCAGTATAGGAAATCATCGACCTATGTTAGCCTGTTGTACTACGTGTACAGTTACAGTTATATGAATTCATTGTAAGACTAATAGTAATGGTCATGTGATAAAGTATCAAACGTTTTTTGAGAATCACTTGAACGCAGCACCACAGCCTACTATCTGCCTCTTCGTCATATCGCGACATCAGGCCACGGAGCTAACGCTGAGCAACATGGCGGAAGGTATGAGATTGGCTTTTTGAATATTTGGTACACCCCCCGTTATCCTTGTGTGCTCGTTGAATTGTTGGACGGAAACAAGTAACCAACTGGCAGTTTAATAAACTGTGCACTGTATGTGTTTGAAAATCCAAGTCAGTGCGACACTCAGCTTGCCACTGGGCAAGCCTTCTCGTTAGCTGTCGTAGATGTTGCTAGCTGAATTTAATAGCTACGAGTGAACGTTAGCCGAACTGGACAAGAGATGTTGGTGGGTTGGACTGCGGGGAACATTTTTGGGAAGGTTGCTGGGTTCCTACGTAAAAAAAGCCCTGATGTTAACTTATAGAGTTTGCACGTAATGTTGGTATTAATGTTTAGCTAACGTTAAATGTCTAAGTTACGTTAAGGATTGCATAAAACTGGCTAACGTTACAATATGTAACTTAGCCATAGCTCTATACTTTCAGTAACGTTAACAATTACGCTCCATTATTTGTAGATGTTTGCTTCTTGAATACATTATTTACTTTCTTCAAAACACGACTGGATATCAGTTCTATGAAACTGTGTGTAAATACGTGACAGGTGACTTCATGGGATAGGGTAGGTCTCTTACCTGTAAGGTATCATCTGCACCACCTGGCACAAGTGCCATGTCCAAGGGCACCGCCTATATTTGGCACAAGATAATGTCTGCCGTTTGTTCATCCTTCAATCTACTTACCAACTTGAATCGAGAGAACAAACACTCCAGTCTTTGGCGGTAGGCTTGTGTATGCAGCTCATCTTTTGCTTCTAATCAGAGAGCATTTTTTGCACATGATTTCAAATTATTGTCTGAGTCTGGTCTTCAATGAAAAAGTTGCACGGAAAAGAGAGGGCCCATCTTTTTTTCAGAATTGCCCGTGCAATGTCTGTACTGTGTTGTGAGTATCACAGTTTGAAGTTTCATTGTCAAGTCCTGACAAAATTGCAGGTTAATTGTATGTACAGTTGTCTTAGCATGAGCTTTTCAAAGCATCTGATAAATATTTGCTTTGCAAATGCATTAATGATGTCTGCCAAATCCTGCAGAACAAAGGTGGAGTTTGGTATATTATTGAGCTGAACAATTAATTGAAATATTATTGAAATCGCAAAATGACCAAGTGCAACACCCAGATTGCAAGAGCTGGAAGATTTTGATAAAGATAAACACAATACCATTTAAAATGAAGCACTGTGGTGCCATTCCCACTAAAATCTTGAGTTTTGTGGAGCATATAGTTACTCCTAAGCTGCTGCTCCACTATACCGCCCTTCCTGTGGTGAGCGGATCAGGTGGTTTTTAGAAACAACCCGCTTCTGTTCCTCACATGACCAGTAGCTGTTCCAGTAACGGTTTACAAGGAAATGCAATGTAACGTGCCTCCTCAGCATTCACTGGTTTACTGGTTTAAAGGAAGGAAATGGGCCTCAGTGAATGTCTGCAGATTCCAGGCTGACACATGAATAAGTGTTGTAACATGAAGATTTGTTGAAAGCATATTTCACTTAGTATTGTATGGACAAATCCTCTCTCTTTAGATTCTGCCATTTGCGTTTTGTATGCCTTACACAAGCAATGCTTAATTTTTTTTTCTCTGTAACTTATGTGACACAGAAAAGTGCTTTTAACATCAAATAGGCCAGGATTATGAAAAGTAATAATGTCACATTTCTCTAATTCTTTAGTACTGTAGGCGCAAATCCAGTTCACAATCATGATGGAATAAATTCCAAACACTAGCTACTGTAAATAGGAACCACTGTACTTTGAATCAGAAAGATCCTTCAAAGAGTCCAGTTTTAACCTTTGTTAAGAAATGGGCCTTTCTAACCTCCTTTTTGTTCCCCCTGTATGTTGTTTTGTCCTCTGCCTGTCTCCTTTATCCTGACGTGGGACAGAGGAGGTGGCCAAGCTGCAGAAACACCTTGCCCTGCTCAGGCAGGAGTATGTGAAGATGCAACAGAAACTGGCCGACACAGAGAGGCGCTGTGCTGTTCTTGCTGCTCAGGCCTCTGGCCAGGGATCCTCCAGTCCTGCAGCTGCAGACACCTTCATTAGCCGTCTGCTTGACATTGTGGCCGAACTCTATCAGCAAGAACAGTACAGGTGAGGATCACTGTTGGACCGATGGGTATGAGCTTTTTTTGTGATTTTTCTAATCTAGCACCCTTGCAAATGTTATTATATAGTTTTGCGTCTGCTCTGGTATGTGTTGTGGGATACCGCACGCTTATGCTGCTACACTGTTGCAATTGATGGGCTCAGAAAACACTGAAAGCCTGTCATGTTCTGAGTGCTGTTGAGTGTTCTGGGTAACATATTGAGAGAATTTTCTTAACGTTCAATTTCAGATATTTAGTGTTTGTTAGAATATTTGTGATATGTACTTGTTCCTCAGAGATAAATGTTTGTTTTTGCAGTGACCTGAAAGTGAAAGTTGCAGGAGAGAAGCTCAGTGCCCATAAGTTTGTGTTGGCTGCTCGCAGTGATGTCTGGAGCCTGGCCAACCTGGCCTCCACCTCGGAACTGGACCTATCTGGTGAGCAACCCATCGTGTGATGTCACTGTGTTAAAGGAGTAGCTTAAATCAAAAAGAAAATCTAGTTGTGACCTACTCACCCTCTGTCAGTCATTATGCTTTTGGGTTAATAGAAGTGGACTGAATATTTATTTTGGAATGGATTGTGCAGACTTTCAAAGTCCAGTATTGAACACAGTTTTACTCTGGGTAGGGTTTGGTCCTTGTGATAATTTTCCAGTAAGGTTTGAATTCAAAGTACACCTAAATTAAGTTTTTTTTTTTTTTTCTTTCCCAGATTGCAAACCCGAGGTCGCTATGGCAATGTTGCGCTGGGCATACACCGATGAGTTGGAACTCAGCGAGGATGATGCCTTTCTTATTGAATTAATGAAGCTAGCCAACCGCTTCCAGCTTCACCTACTCAGAGAGAGGTCAGAACAAGTCCTATGTACTGACATTTGTTTTGCAGACTACATTTAAACTTTAATTGTTGCTTGTGGCAGCATTACTGTTGTATAACATTTATAGAGAGAGCAACAATTGGGCTTAACGGCTTGAAAATACATTTGTTTCTCTGCTGGGACAGGTGTGAAAAAGGTGTAATGTCCTCAGTGAATGTCAGGAACTGCATTCGCTTTTACCAAACAGCTGAGGAACTAAATGCCAATACCCTGATGAACTACTGCGGGGAGATCATAGCCAGTCACTGGGTGAGTGCCTTCAGACAGCGGTTTCTATTCAGGTGTTTTTCCAACATGTTCCAGTTCGGATTTTCATTGATTATCTTTTATTAGGATGATCTGAGGAAAGAAGATTTCAGCACCATGAGTGCCCAACTTCTGTACAAGATGATCAAGTCTAAAACAGAGTATCCTCTACACAAAGCCATCAAAGTTGAGCGTGAAGATGTGGTCTTTCTCTATCTCATCGAGATGGACTCGCAGGTGAGTTCCCCACAGATATACTTGGCACTGCTTACTAGGGCTGAAGGATTAATTGCATTTGCGATATTATTACGATGTGATCAAACGAGATTTTCTAATCGCAAAGGCTGCGATTAAACTCTGGTCACATGACACCCAAGAGTAAAGCAATCTGCAGATGAAGCATCAACTTCGCACGTCACGTTCTACAATGGCCTTACGCTTGACAAAAGCTGACACAACAGAAACTTCAGTGTCACACAGGTAATGAAAGTAGCACCAGATGGTGGGCCATCTGACAGACAGGAAAAATGTACAACATTTGTATATACCAATATTCCGCAATTGCAGTATTGGTTAAAAAAAAAATCGCAATTAGATTATTTTCCAAAATCGTTCAGCCCTATTGCTTACTAACTAGTGTGTTAATGTATAGGCTTTCCTTTTAAACAAGGTTATCTCTTGTTTTCAGCTACCTGGCAAGCTAAATGAACTGGACAACAACGGCGACCTGGCACTAGACCTGGCACTCTCTCGTAAATTGGAAAGTATTGCCACCACTTTGGTTAACAACAAAGCTGATGTGGACAAGGTAGACCAGAGTGGCTGGAGCCTTCTGCATAAAGCCATCCAAAGAGGTGTGGAGGAGTAATTTTTACTACACAATTTGTCATCCATATGTGTTTCTTTTGGCTTAGTTGTCAAGGTGTGCACATAAAAAATATACCTACCATGATCCCCACTTGATCAATAAACACTTTGTGCGAAATATCACTCTACCAATTTCAAGGCTTTTTTGTACACTAATACAGGAAAGCAAAAATGTATGCTCCATTACTGTTAATCTTTCTTCCTCTTCTTCCAGGTGATGAATTTGCCTCCATATTTCTGATTCGCCACTCTGCTCAGGTGAATGCAGCCACAGTGGGGGCTGTGGAAACCCCACTTCACCTAGTGTGTTCTTTCAGCCCCAAGAAACACTCTGCCGAAGTGATGAGCGGCATGGCACGAATTGCAGAGGCTCTGCTCAAGACAGGGGCCAACCCCAACATGCAGAACAGCAAGGGCAGGTGGGGTCACGGGGCTCTCGGTTTATGAACTTGATTGGACTGCAAAGTTGGCAAACTGCCATGCAGAGTAAAATGGTGCTTCAGCTTTGTCTTTTGTCGTTGTAGAACTCCGTTGCATGAAGCTGTGGCGTCAGGGAATGAGCCGGTATTCAACCAGCTGCTACAGTGTAAACAGTGAGTTACATTCTGTGTTCAAATGGAATTAGCAAGGTTGCTTCTGATATAAAAAGTCACACACAGTAGCATGTATTGCTACTGTATTAGTGTATTGCACTTGCTCGTAAGTGATTGTGCCTACAAAATAAAAGCACACGAATGTCGTTGCAGCAGTGGCCTACATTATGTTTTGTTTAACTGAGAGGTTTTACTTTAAAAAGTTTTGAAAGAAATTCAAAAGAGTCTCTGGCTTTTTTGACACAAAGCCGTCAGAAAAGGTGACATCAGATTCCCCTGAATGAGAAACGCAGGAATTTTCTCTGCCTGGAGATACTGGGGAATGTGGAGCAATCGCCGGGACACACAGACTTAAACGCCACATGTAAAAGGATCTCTTCATAATCAATTTGTTGAAAAGGGAGGGGAAAAAAACTAGCAGCAAGTGGGGATTAACACACAACCCTTCGAACGGGAGTCTTGTGCACTGCTGACTGAGCTAAACAGGCCAACAGTAAGT
>JAPMOB010105649.1:0-12869 GCA_029875015.1 Lepomis gibbosus
CAACAAAACACATTTATAGACAATCATTACAATACAAATAATTTGACTTTAATGGTGTTTTTTAAATGTGTTTCTTCTTCAGGCTGGTAAACTGGAGTCTCACCTGGTTCTGGACCAGCTGAGGTGTAATGGAGTCCTGGAGGGGATTCGCATCTGCAGACAGGGCTTCCCCAACCGCATCGTCTTCCAGGAGTTCAGACAGAGGTGACAGACAAAAGTCCTTTCAAACATCTTTTTTATGAGGCCAAGCAGCAACAGTATATTTTTAGAAAGAGACTAAAGTACCTAAAGTACCAATTCCTTAAAATTATTTCCCCCATTTTTTTTTCTCTCAGACTACCCCCCTCTAAAGAAATAACCCTCCTTTAGATATATTTTATATTTTAACCACTCAATAAAGATCCCCATCCCAGTCTAAACCTCAAGTTCTCAAGTAGGACAAATGTGACAAAGAAAAATGGATCAAAAGAGAATGTGTACAAAAGCAAGTATGAAGTAAAAACCACTGCAGTCCTTAATTACAGATTTAGAAGAAAGAGTCAAACTACTTGAGTAATTTAATTGTGCTTGTCCGTCTTTTAAGGTATGAAATCCTCACTCCGAATTCCATCCCAAAGGGCTTCATGGACGGCAAACAAGCCTGCGTGCTCATGGTAAGAACAATAAATCAGTTTTAAAAGTAAGCAGTTTATCAGAAGAAGGACAAAATGTCTCATCATTCTCCATTCCAAGCTTTGACACTGATCACTGAGTCACTTCTGTCCTCTTCATGTCAGATAAAAGCTCTGGAGCTGGACCCAAACCTGTACCGCATTGGTCAAAGTAAAGTGTTCTTCAGAGCTGGAGTCCTGGCCCACCTGGAGGAGGAGAGAGACATAAAGATCACTGATGTGATCATCAGCTTCCAGGCCTGGTGCAGAGGATATGTGGCCCGCAAGTATGAAGAAGTCATACTATCCACTAAGCAACATATTTGGACACTTACGCTTTTGTCTTTTACAGCAGATGAATAAATGTAAGACAACATGATGAAAGGAAAGAACGTCTAGGCAAAATGTCAAATATGTTACTCTTGTTTTGTTTGTTTTTACCCCAGAGCCTTTGCCAAGAGACAGCAGCAGCTTACTGCCATGAAAGTTATCCAGAGGAACTGTGCAGCTTACCTCAAACTCAGGAACTGGCAGTGGTGGAGGCTTTTCACAAAGGTAAGATTGGAGAAGGCACTTAAAGTTGCTTTTTACCATTTGTTGTTGGCTAACCCAATAATAGGACAGCAGAATTTTAACCACGCTTTGCAAATGGCACCCTGTTTATTACAAACTCAAGTTGATAGTCCCTTTTCTGAGCAGACAAAACAAGTTAAGAAATTATAATTACAATAATATTATGTGATGATTTTGTATCTAAAAGCACCTAAATAACGAAACTGTTATTTACTGTTATACTGAAAGCTCCTAATGTATGAGCATAGGCTAATTCATTTTTGAATGAAAGGCTAATTTCTCTTATCTGAATTTTGAGTTTTCTCCACATTATTCTGCTGCAGCCCAAGCAGAGTCCCATTTATGTTTTTAATTATTCATGACCGTTTGGTGGTGCTCCCAAAGACAAAACTAAGCGCAGCACAGCCATTTTTCTGTATTCATGGGTCACCAAGAAAAGTCAAATCAACTCGCAACTCTATTACAACCAGTCCAGAAATGAAATCTGTAGTTCTGGGTGTAGATATGTAGAGTTTTGACTACATTGATGTCACTTGCGAGACATTAACATCTTAATCAGGCGTCTGTAGAGCACTCACCTTTTATTTTACTGTAATGGTAATTAAGAAAACGCAAAGTATACACATTTTACTGTTGAACATTTAATTTTTATTCTTTCTTTCCTTTAGGTGAAGCCTCTGCTGCAAGTGACTCGCCAGGATGAGGAGATGGTGGCCAAAGAGGAGGAGCTGCTCAAGGTGAAGGAGAGACAACAGCAGACTGAGGAGCTGCTCAAAGAATATGAGGCCAAGCAGCAACAGGTAAGAGTCTTCTCGAGTATTATTTCAAATCTGCGATAGTGGACAAGTTTATTTGTAGATCTGCATCGGGTTTTCTGTAGCAGCATTTAAATCTTGCACATGTAGAAATGCTTCATAAAAACATGAATCGTTGACAAAACTTACTTCTGAATGATGTTGCTCTGAGATGTAATTATACAGCCTCACCTTGACTCCCCCTCTGCCAGCTGAATTCTGAGAAGCTAGCTCTTCAAGAGCAGCTGCAGGCAGAGACGGAGCTGTGTGCAGAGGCTGAGGAGATGAGAGCCCGTCTGGCCACCAGGAAGCAGGAGCTGGAGGACATCCTCCATGACCTGGAGTCTCGCCTGGAGGAGGAGGAAGAGAGGGTCGCCCAGATGAACACGGAGAGAAAGAAGATGCAGCAGAACATCACGGTCAGTCAAGTCCTGAGGGATACAGAATATGAGAAAAGATGGGGAAGAATCATACTGAAAAATACAATGGCAGTGTTATAAAAAGACGCATTAACATTTCAAAATGGTTGTGGTGTTCTTCCAGGACCTGGAGCAGCAGCTGGACGAGGAGGAAGCAGCCAGACAGAAGCTTCAGATGGAGAAGGTCACCACAGACGCCAAGCTGAAGAAGATAGAGGAGGCTGTCATGGTGCTGGAGGACCAGAACAACAAGCTCATCAAGGTCTCATACAACACGTTCATAGTCTTCAGCACTGATTAATATACAGTCCAGGATAAATAAAACACAATTACACCAGGAACAACAAGTCATTTGTTTTTTCTTGCTTGGTCTTTTTAACCTCAGGAGAAGAAACAGATGGAGGAGAGGATCTCAGAGTTCACCACCAACTTGGCCGAGGAGGAGGAGAAGTCCAAAAGTCTGCAGAAACTCAAGAATAAACACGAAGCCATGATCACAGATTTGGAGGGCACGTATTTCTTTTTTGACATAATTGTTGCATTTTTGTTTCAGTTTTTTTGACCCACTCAATAATGTGCTAGTGTGTTTCATAATGAATTATGCCATTACTTTCTTCACTGATTTAAAATCAAGCTTTAATTGTTTGGTTTTTTAAATTTCTTTTAAATCTAACCACCACAATCCCTTTTTACAGAGCCGTGGAAGTGTCGTGGAGAGGAAAAAGTTAATGTGTGCACAATTTAGTAATTAAGATCTTGAATTAAAAATTATGATCTCAATTTAACATTTGGTGTACGTTTATGGACAAATGTCAGACCTGGAATGTGGGGGAATCTGACGTTCAGACGTTGTTCTGTGTGTGGAGGCAGCCTAGTTCACCAGCTACAGTACATTTTTCATGTGGGTTTGTTGCTTCCTCATACTTGTTTGAATGGAGTGAATTATGGGGCTTGAAGTCAGATATGACTCCAACAACACTAGTGCAAATGAAGTATAATTCATGTGCACAAATAACTTCTCTCCATCACACCTCCCAGGCTCCATACTTTTTAAATCCTATAATGTAATTGTTTTTTTATGTCCTTTTTTTATCTTTGCAAATATTTACAATTTAAATTAGTAAATTTTGGACTCTGTCTCTCACAGATCGTCTCAGAAAAGAGGAGAAAGTGCGTCAGGAGTTGGAGAAGAACCGTCGTAAACTAGAGGGAGACTCCACTGAACTCCATGACCAGATTGCAGACCTGCAGGCCCAGATCGCTGAACTCCGAGCTCAGCTGGCTAAGAAGGAGGAGGAACTCCACGCTGCACTGGCCAGGTTTAAAAAAAAGAAAAAAAAAAAAAATTAATTTAACAGCAACAACAATGACAGAAAAAGATTGTGATGACCTTTTGCCATAAGCTGCTTAGAAGGATCCTATTTCCTGCTTTCCCCTTGAAGCTTTACATGAATTTCCCTTATCCCAAAAGTTGGATGATGAGACAAATTGTTGCTTACTTCCAACAACATTCATGCAGAGTGTCAGTATTTAGATTTCAAACCTCTTCTTTAACTCACTCTTAGGATCGAGGAGGAGGCTGCTGCCAAGAACACGGCCCAGAAGGTGATCAGGGAGCTGGAGGCGCAGATCTCTGAGCTGCAGGAGGATCTGGAGCTGGAGAAGCAGGCACGCGCCAAGGCTGAGAAACAGCGCAAGGACCTGGGGGAGGAGCTGGAGGCCCTCAAGACTGAGCTGGAGGACACTTTGGACTCCACTGCAGCACAGCAGGAGCTAAGGTAACAGTCAAGCCTATGAACGTTTGCAGTGTTATGTTGTTTTGTTTAGGGAAAATACTCTGAATTGTGAATTACCTAAGACACAGAATCCATGGAGACGTTCTTAATGTTTTACTTACACTCGTACTGAAATGTTAACCTTTTAGAGGTACAAGTAGAAAGTCTGACTCTGAATGAAAAGTTGGGAGATCCAAATCAATAAGATTTTATTGCAGTCCATCTAATAGTTGTTGAGATACTCTGACAGATTGTCCAGGAGTTCATGTGGAAGGCTCCGAGGGCAACACGATTGTGCTAAGGTAAATGGGAGTTTTTCTCGTCTGCCCTCTTCTCACATCTCACTTTTTTGGTCATTCAGGTCCAAGCGTGAGATGGAGGTCACCCAGTTGAAGAAGAATCTGGAGGAAGAGGCCAAGCTCCACGAGCAGCAGATGGCTGACATGAGACAAAAACACAATCAGGCGTTTGAGGAGCTCAACGAACAGCTGGAACAAGCCAAAAGGGTAACGAATGGGGTGGTCAGAAGAAAGGTGTCAAAGCTTAACAAACACCTGAATTAACAACAGTAACGTGCGTCATGTGTGCCACTCCTGCAGAACAAGGTGTCTGTGGAGAAAGCCAAGCAGGCGCTGGAGAGCGAGAGGAACGAGCTGCAGATCGAGATGAAGACTCTGACACAAGGCAAAGGGGAGTCTGAACACCGTCGCAAGAAGGCCGAGACCCAGGTTCAAGAACTACAGGTCAAATACGGAGAAAGTGAACGACAGAGGCAGGAGGTGGCCGCCAAGATGGCCAAGATGCAGGTACAGTGTGGACGGAGTATGTGGTTGAATGGAAGAAAGTTTGTGATTGTGTTTCTGTGAGGATGGATCGATGGAGTGGCTGATTAAATTGTGTCTGATTTGATTTTCTTTCTACCTGGTGTCTAGACGGAGTTAGACAACTTAAACGGCCTCCTGAGTCAAGCGGAGGGTAAGAACATCAAATCCAGCAAAGACCTTTCTTCTACACAGTCTCAGCTGCAGGATCTACAGGTACAAACATCAACACAAACATCTTCACTACTGTTGCCACTTCTAATCTCACTTGTCTTAATTGTTTCGATTATCAGTTCATTGTTTATTTGAAAATGATCAGATTTGCTGCTTTTCTCTATTTCATAACATTGTAAATTAATCAGTCGTAACTCAGACACATATTTTTAGTGTGACTCTTTCAAAGGATATCAATATCTCCAGTTTCTGTAAAAATGCTAATAAATCGTACAAGAAAAAACACTCCTTAAAACTTCAGATCTTGCCTAATAATCACCTTTGTAAATGTTTTCTTGACTGTTAAAAGTCATCCAGTGACAGTTTCTGTACATTACTGGTGACACAGCAAAGGTGAAGTCAAGTATAGGCAAAAAACAATAAATGGAGTGAAAACTGAGGGGGAAGCCTTGAGCTCACTGGGTTTAAAGAATATATTTTTCTCAAGTTGTACTTCTCCTCCTCTTTATTTCAGGCGTTGCTCCAAGAAGAGACTCGTCAGAAGCTGGCCCTGTCCACCCGCCTGAGGCAGCTGGAGGACGAGCAGCACAGCCTGAAGGAGATGGTGGAGGAAGAGGAAGAGGGCAAGAAGAACTTGGAGAAGCAGATCTCCACTCTGCAGGCTCAGGTTGGTCCACAGCGTGACACTCTCTCTCTGTTCACTTAAACAAAGCCATTATCTTTGTTTCACGCACATATACAGTTATTGAACGATTTCTCAGATCTGTATTATTCAAGAGAGTTGATTTCAGAGAACTCTCTGGGGAGGGGGAGTACCTCTATGGATGGCAGTGTCAGTCTGTCCACCACATCGGTCTAGCGCCACCAGTAGGTCAAAGTGGCACATATCGGTGAAATATCTGAACATCTACAGGTGCATCCCCCCAAAATTTTAATAATATGGAAAAGTTCATCGTGAGCACCAGAACCAGACTTAGAGATTAAAGGCTCTGGAAACCTTTGCAGGTGTTTGGAGTTAATTAGCTGATCAGAGTCTCTGTATTATAAATTCTTTATTCTAAAAACATTTTCAGATACTGGGATTTTGATTTTCCCTGAGCTGTAAGTTGTAATCATCAAGATTAAAACGAAAAGGCTTGAAATATTTCACTTGAATCTAGAATATGTGAAAGTTTCACTTGTAATAAATTACTGCACAAAATCACTTTTTCCACAATTCATATTTTCTGAGATGCACCTGTACATACAAAATGGATTAGCAGCAAAAGTTTGTAACACTCATGGATCTCCAGATGATTACTCTCACTGAGTTTGGGGAGCCTCTGACTTTTCTTCTAGTGCAATCATCGTACCAAATATTAGATTGGTTCAGACATTCATGTCCTCCTCGCTATAAATGTAATTTCTTTTGTGATCCTCTTGAGTTTCCATCTAGCGCCACCATTGAGTCAAAACTACAAGTTGTCCAAAAATTTGGTTTACCAAAACTTACAAAACTAATGACTTTCCCATCAGCCTCAGTTGTGCTTATTAGCAAACGTTAGCATGCACCTCTATGCCTAAGTAGAGCTTCACAGAGCTGCAAGCATGGTTTTAGACTGTGTAACCCTGTTTAGAGCAAGATTAAAAGTGCTTAGTTGTTAAACAGAGTAAACAATAAAAATGCTACTGTAATGAGACTACTGAAAAAAGTTGACCAGGATAAAACAATGAAACAAACACGTATTCTCGGAAGCATGGTTCAAATGAAACTTTGCTCTCCTCAATACACCTTTGATCCAGTCTTCCCCAGGAAAAAGGACTTTCTGTAATGTAGCCTTGATTCATTCATCAGGAGTCCCCAATTTCCCCCAACAAACACATTTCATTCTTGTCTTTCTAATCTCTCCTCTTTTCTTCAATGTCTTCAGCTGGGAGAGATGAAGAAGAAGCTGGAGCAGGAGGCTGCGTCTCTGGACGGTGCAGAGGAGGGACGCAAGCGAAGCCAGCGGGAGTTGGACAGCGTGATGCAGCAGCTGGAGGAGAAGACCGCAGCCTATGACAAACTGGACAAGACAAAAACCCGTTTACAGCAGGAGCTGGATGACCTCATAGTGGACCAGGACCACCTCAGGCAGATCGTCTCTAACCTGGAGAAGAAGCAGAAGAAATTTGACCAGGTATCATGTCAACAGTGACAAAGACAAATGATAAACTGCTCATTTTTCTTTTGCCAGTTTGAAATCTTGTTAAATGGACAACTGGTTTCAATGTGTTGGATAAAAAAAAAAATCGAATTAGCAGTTGTAACAATCATATAAAGGCGATAAGGGAATAAGAATAAATTATTAGATATCAACTTTTCACCACTAACATCCAAGATTGATTTCTCAAACAATCTTGAGTATACTGTTCATTTCACATGACGTCACCTTCAAAAAGTCTTTTAACTGGTGTGATGTTGACCCTCAACTGCCATTTGTTTGTCTTTTTCCTTCTCCTAGATGCTGGCCGAGGAGAAAACGATCTCTACTAAGTATGCAGAGGAGCGCGACAAGGCCGAGGCTGAGGCCCGGGAGAAGGAAACACGAGCTCTGACACTGGCCCGCGAGCTGGAGGCCATGGTGGTCCTGAAAGATGAGTTGGACCGGGCCAATAAGGTGCTCAAAGCTGAGATGGAAGACTTGGTCTCCTCCAAGGATGATGTTGGCAAAAGTGTAAGAGAAAACAGTAACACACATTGGTTTTGTCTACCCTGGAAATGTTTTTGTTTTTGTAGAAGCAATAAAGATTGCATTGCTCCCCTTCACCATCTTAAAAACGCTGAATGTGTACTAACGCAACCACTTGTCCACAGGTTCATGAGCTGGAGAGATCAAAGCGTGCCATGGAGCAGCAGCTGGAGGAGATGAAAACTCAGCTGGAGGAGCTGGAGGATGAGCTGCAGACCACGGAGGACGCCAAACTGCGTCTGGAGGTCAACATGCAGGCCATGAAGGCCCAGTTTGACCGAGACCTGCAGGCCCGAGATGAGCAGGGAGAGGAGAAGAGGAAACAGCTGGTTAAACAGGTAGGAAAGAAGCTGTCCCTTAAAATGCCAAACATTTTTTTTCATATTTTTTTACAAACCATTGCAGGGTTGTAAATTTAAATTACATTTTCGCGTAGAATTGTTGAAAATGCCCTTTTGATCTCCTTTTAGGTGCGTGAGATGGAGGTTGAGTTGGAAGATGAACGCAGGCAGCGTAGTGGGGCCCTCTCATCCAAGAAGAAACTGGAGATGGACCTGGCAGATCTGGGATCCCAGATCGATGCTGCCAACAAGGGCCGCGATGAGGCCCTCAAACAGCTGAAAAAACTGCAGGTAATATAGGCATGCAAAAAGCGGTCATCGTGGTCACATACATTGATTGGAAAACCCCTCACAATGATGGGTGTCTAACTTCTGCACTGCTGTCTGCACGTGTACTCTCCAGGCCCAAACGAAAGACTTGGTTAGAGAGCTGGACGAGCTGCGTTTGTCCAGAGACGAAGCCGTCAACGGGGCCAAGGAGATTGAGAAAAAGCTCAAGGACATGGAGGCAGAGGCCCTGCACTTCCAGGAGGTATGAATGTGGAATATGACAACTGAAAACTCTGAAACCTGACTGGTTGTAATAAAAAGTGCCCGGTTTGGATAATTTCTTGGACGATATAATCAATGACATATATTCCATATGTTATGATAATGATTATTAAAAAATAAACCATCTGTACAATTGTGAGATCTGACCTTTTCTGTGACACATAGAAATGGTCCACGCCAGGTATTTTCATATCCAGTCATTCAAGAGCATTAAATTGCATCCAAAGCTCCACTGTTCATCTTCAACATGAAACTGATCATTTGCGTGTGACAGGCTGTGAAAGAAGAAGAATGACTTAGTCATAGTTTGAGTGGTAATAACCCTGTGTGTCCTCATTGGATTGTCTCAGTTTTTTTATTATATGAGACCACAGTCAGTACAGATAAAAAGAGAAGATGTGGGGCTTTCAGACAGTTTGGCAGATATGAGGAACTGCAACAAAGCCACTAAAAGAATGTGTCACATTTTAGTCATTAATAAATGTTAGCAGTTCTTCCCCATTTTTTAATGCTTTTGGTCTTTGAATAGAAGAAAGTATCTCACAATACTGGTGTGTGAAAGTTGTTTAGATGTGACTGCTAAGTACAGTATAAAAACAGAGCTATGATTCCCGTCCTGCTCGCTCCTGTTGACTTTTTTTTCCCCCTGTTGTGTCCCAGTCACATGATGAATGGTGAAACTGACTAGTATCTGGCAGATTTGTGAAAAAATGTCAGCCTCTGCAATGGACATAATACACTGTCATAAGAATGATTTGAGCTAAAAGTAATATCTCTAGTTTAAAAATGATCAGTGGTGTTCTAGTTGTTGTTTGACATCAATCAACGCACATCATTTCCTATTAGTATTATGTAGCTCATAAAATAGTTCCACTAAAGTGCAGTGACATCAAGAGTCAAGCTTCAAGGTTGCTTTTATTGCCTACTGAGGAAGACAATAATTGCTGCTTAAAAGTAGACCTGTCACATAAGACACTGACAGAGTACTGTCACTACGATTGAGTATGCGCTCGGACTGCCATACCAACGAGCCAGGCTCTGCGGCATTGTGTTCAAGTTGCATGTTTGGTTAGTAGATGTGTGTTGTATTCTGGGAAGCGTGACTGTTCACTCCCTTCGCTACAGAGACTTAAGTATTATTATAATAAATAAAATTATTAGCATATAATGCATACTTTGATGTTAGAGTATAGAAGAGCATTGAAGCACTGTCTGTATTCAGCACCATGGTTTTAAGCAATTTTTTTAAGACTGCGTCCAAGTTATGTAATCAACTTAGCTCAAATTGCCACAAGGTTTACAGGTTATTGTCCCAACAGCCTCTGCAGTATCAGGCTTTAAAGTATTAATATACTGTGTCTTCTGCTTCCTTCAGGATCTGGCCACTGCAGAGAGACTCAAGAAACAATTTCAGACAGAGAGAGATGAGCTCCAGGAGGAGATTCACAGCAGCAATAGCAAGAAGTATGAATAAAACAATAACAGATTTCAGATGTTTGTTTTTTTAGCAAATTGACTTAATGTGCATGTCTTCAGTATCTACTGTACATGTACACTTTGTCATGTGGAGCTGCACAGAGTGGACTTTACAAATACAGTGTGTACTTTTAAAATACAAGGTCTGCATATGCGGTCTTATGCAGTATCTACAAGTGTCTCTATTCACTAACTGCCCCTCCTCTTCCTCCCTTGTTATTGCTAGTACTCTGCTGGCAGATGAGAAGAGGAGGCTGGAGGCTCGTATCACCCAGCTGGAGGAAGAGATGGAGGAAGAGCATCTCAACACAGAGATGGTCAACGATCGCCTGAAGAGGACCACTCTGCAGGTAAGGACGCACTCTGATATATTGATCCTAGCAGCTGACATTTTTACATTTTGTGTGAAAGTAGGAGAAACATTTCATGTTCAGAGGTAAGAAAGTAAAGTTTTATATTTCTGTCATCAGAAATAACATTTTAATTTGGAATAAACAGAGGAGGACTGTATTTAGTTGGAGTAGCGACAAAAAAAACATTGTCAGGTGAAAGGCTGAAGTGAAGAAAAAACACCACAACCAAGATGAAGAAAATGTGAAACATCCAGGACGACCGAGATCACTACTGTAGGATATGTTTTACTTATCTCTCTACTGTGTGTTTGTGACATCAGGCTGAGCAGTTGACCACAGAGCTGGCTGCAGAGCGCAGCTCCTCCCAGCGGCTGGAGGGGGCTCGTTCCCAGCTGGATCGCCAGAACAAGGAGCTGAAACTGAAGCTGCAGGAGCTCGAGGGAGCCATCAAGTCCAAGTACAAGTCCTCAATCACCACCCTGGAGGCCAAGATCGCTCAGCTGGAGGAACAGCTCGACATAGAGTCAAAGTGAGTGACACTTTGATAACAGTCCATTTAAAAAAAACGCTTTGGGTGGTGTTTCAAAGCAAACAAGAACTTTTCTTTCTGTGTCATGACCAGTCCATTTCTTTTTTTTTACAAATACGTTTTGTTTTGTTTTTTACAAATCCTAAGAGTTTCAGTAATGTTTGTGTGTTCCCGATTCAGTAATGCTATGTTTTATAAAGATTCCTACATTTTTCTTCTTGTACTTCAGCAGCTTGTTTGCACTTTCACAGTCTCAAGACTGTGTACTAATTCCTCGCTTCATTTTCGACTCATTTCAGGGAGCGTCAGCAGGCCTCCAGGCTGGCCAAGCGGACAGAGAAGAAGCTGAAAGAGGTCATGGTACAGGTTGACGACGAGAGGCGCAACACAGAGCAATTCAAAGATCAGGTAAGCACTATCACTAATCTCCTTTTACTTTTAATTTCCAGGTTATTAAAAGGAGGAGAGAGGAGTCTTGTTGTGTAGTTTGATCCTGACTTGAATCCTTGCTGATCTGCTTGTATTGTTTTTGGCACTAATTGAACCCTCTCTTTGCAGGTGGAGAAGACCAACATTCGAATGCGTCAGCTGAAGCGTCAGTTAGAGGAGGCAGAGGAGGAGGTGACACGAGCTAATGCCTACCGCAGGAAGCTGCAGAGGGAGCTGGATGATGCCACTGAGTCAGCAGATGTTATGAACCGTGAAGTTAGCACTCTGAAGAGCAAGCTCAGGTAGAGGCTTCTAACACTTAATTATCCAGAGGGCCTTTCTCTGAGTGCATAACAGGTTTCATTTCACAACTGACAGTAGAGCATTTAATAAGGGGAACTACATCCATTTTACAGATAGGAGCTCTGCAAAGTCAGAGACAATAAGCATAGTGATGCAATCAAGTTATGTCACTTTAGTCAGTGTCTGTAGCCCACTTCTTGTGTCAGCTTGACACACACAGACTGTGTGGAATAAAAACGATTCTGCTGGACCAATCCTGATACTACTTTAAGAAACTGTCCCTCTCGAGTCCAACAATGTTACAGCAGTGCAATGCTTAAGGAGGGTTTTTGGAGTCTGGCCTATTCTGGATGTTAAATATCAGGATATCTTGACCTCTGTCACTGAAGTCCCCAAACTTTAGGGCTTTTGATTATACGCTCAAGCATAGTCTTTAATACATGGTATTCATTAATATTGTATGACTCATGTTTTCTACTTTTTTTGTCATTATGTTTGTTTAAAGGCGTGGGGACTTGCCTTTCAATATGCGGCGTACCGTGAATCGCACTGGTCTGGACAGCGATGAGGACATGGAAGGGCAACACGAGGCCTCTGAGCCTGCAGCTGAGTGAACGGGGGAGAGCCAAGACGGAAATATTATAGTGACCACAGTCCACATGCAGATATTGTAAAACATTAACCAGCAAGCTATAAAGGAAGACTTTTAACGGGAGGATTTAGCCTTGTATTCCCTTTAACAATCATCTTATAGCCTTACTGTTACATTCCATATAACACATTTTATATTTGGCCAAATAATCTAATTCATCTCAGTAAATCTGAGTGGTGTTTTTCTACAAAGGCTACACGCATATTTTTCTTGATTTATTTTTCTACCTAATGGGTATATATATCACAAATTTCTCTTCTAACAAGCCATTACAATTTCATTTTATTTGTGCTTGAGTTTTACATGCTGTTACTGTT